>JAJJWW010002988.1:0-204590 GCA_023531295.1 Papaver armeniacum
AAATTCACAGGATTTGGTTCTCGAGAGGATTGGTAGAGTTAGGGTTTGACATTTGATGGGGTATTGTCGGGGATGTAGGAGAAAGTGAAATGGAAGATGGGTTAAGGGATTGTTTGGGTGTTGGTTGGATTAAAGGTTTGTCTTTGGAAGAATGGACTTTGGGATAATCTTCTTTTCTTTAACTCCCAACATGGGTATTACTTGGATTATGGCCCATTATTTCATTTCATGTTCAGATGATTCTTCTTCTTGAGCTTCCCATCCACTAATAGATCCAGTAGCTTCACAAGTCTGCTGGCACCTTGGCTGCCTTCTCCACTGCACTTGCTTGCTTACTATGGTTTGGTAACTAGCTTGACAAGGTCTTGTAGCTCCACCTCCTCCACAACACAAGTTCAGACCATTCTTTCAATTCCCCTAGAATTACAAAACAAAAGTCAGGACAATTGCTAAACATTTTATTTGCAACGAATAAGAAGTACAAGATACAAAATTTGGCATAAAAACAGGAAATTGGGTACAACAAAATGGCATAAACACCTACAACAAGATAAGAATGTGTGCAATATTAGATGCCCATCAAATACCCCCAAACCTGCCTTTTACTCGTCCTCGAGTAAAACACAAAACCAAAAGAAAAGTCTACCTACACTATTGGCGCATGACAAAATATACCCAAAAAGTTCTTAGGACAAAATATAAGCTCAGATTCCATGAAATGTGACCTGTGCAATTCAGGTTTAGCTCACAGCAAATGGATATGTCAATCTAGCTTTCAAAGGCACAATTCTAGCACTGAAACAACTAAAGACATGTGATAAGAGTGTAAAGTGTATCTACACATGTTTATAGAAAGATTTGAAGTTATGACTGCCAATCACTAAGAGATAGTTTTTAGGCTAAGAACTGAATTCAAAGCCAAGCTAGCTGTCCGGCTTTACGAGAATTGTGAATGTTCACCTAAGAGTTGGTGATATTTCAGCTTACCCGCGTTGTACATCGATGGCTACACCCTCCGTTGCTTTATTACACGACTATTTACAACACATAACAGAACAAAGACATTGACTTCAATATTTACATTGACTACTCTCATTTGAAGCAAGAGAGACACTTTAACATTTTTACTGAAATAATAACAAACAATGAGTACTCTTTCTTTTCTTTTTCTTTTTCTGATTTTTTTTTTTTTTTTTTTGATATGATTTTATCTCTTTTCTATAACTGGATTTTCATCTGACTTTGCAATAACAAGAGATACAAACACAACATGACACAACTTTACTCAAAAGCTCAAAAATACATTACATGAAACTTTTAGCAAGAGGCAACCCTTTTCGATGCACCCAGTCAAATTCAATGGTTGCTTTTCTTAACGTATCCTCCACCTTCTATCCTAGCCAACCAAAGAACAAGCTAGTCAAGTCTCATTCAATATTCTAGATGATTGGCAGCCTACTTAACCGATAAAACACCTACCCGAGGCCATACATGCATTGGTAGATCGTGCTTGTGCAAATTTCTTATCAACATGTGAATTGTGCTAGAATCAGGGGTGCCTCATCATCTAGACTAAGAATCCTAAGATTTTATCACATTTCAAGGTAAATGAGCTCAATTTTTCATTTTTCATTTTAAGATGTTAACCATTCACAAGATTCAAACATACCAAATTGCTACAAATTAAGTTCATGTGATATCTACTTGTACCCCCAAACCTATGTTAAACAGTGTCCTCAATGTTTCTAAGGATACACAAATTATAACATGCCATGAAGTTCATGAAGATAAAGAAAGGTTAGAGAGTACCGGATCCAAAAAGTGTTGCCAAACCAGATAATTGAGCAACGATGTAGATATCACAAACAAAACAGAGATTATATACAACAAACACTAATTTGGCAAACTGAAACCAAAAGAAAGCAAGGAGAGACAAAGGAATTCTAAACCTGTGGTATGTAAAAGGGGTGAACCAGTTCAGTCCACATAGATGGGATCTGCCAGGTCGGTTGTTTCAATTTCAGGTGGAATTGGTTCAAGGAATGGCTTCAATCTCTTCCCATTGACCTTGAAGACGTTCTTTGTTGCTACGTCTTCGAGTTCTACATCTCCATGAGGGAATATTGTTCGCACTAAGAACGGGCCTGTCCATATAGAACGCAATTTACCTGGAAAAAGATACAAACGTGAGTTGTACAACAGAACTTTCTAGCCAGGCGTGAATGACTTGCGCAAAATGCGCTTGTCATAGAACACCTTCATTCTATCTTTGTACATCTTTGCACTGTCGTAAGCATCATTTCTCAGCTCTTCCAATTCATTGAGTTGGAGTTTCAGTTGAGTACCTGCCTTATCAAGAGAAAAGTTAAGTTTCTTTATAGCCCAATATGCACGATGTTCTAATTCAACAGGTAAATGACAATGCTTGCCGTACACAAGTCTGTAAGGAGACATGCCAATAGGAGTTTTATATGTTGTTCGATAGGCCCATAAAGCATCATTCAATCTCAAAGACCAATCTTTTCTAGACGGGTTAACCGTCTTTTCAAGAATATGCTTAATCTCCATGTTAGAAACCTCTACTTGGCCACTGGTTTGTGGATGGTATGGGGTTGCGACTTTATGAGTTATGCCATACTTGCGAACTAATGACTCAAAAGACCTATTGCAAAAGTGTGAACCACCGTCACTGATTATAGCTCTAGGGGTGCCAAAACGAGAAAATATGTTTTCTTTTAAAAATGAAAGTACCACCTTGTGGTCATTTGTTTTGGTTGCAATCGCTTCTACCCACTTAGAAACATAATCAACTGCGACAAGGATATACAACTTACCTTCAAAATTAGGAAATGGTCCCATGAAGTCAATTCCCCACACATCAAACAGTTCAACAATCAAAATAGGGTGCAATGGCATCATGTTTCTTTTATAAATACTTCCTAGTTTCTGACAACGTTCACATGCAATATAGTAAGCATGACAGTCTTTGAACAACGATGGCCAATAAAACCCACTCTGCAATACTTTTGCAGCAGTCTTCTTGGCACTGAAATGGCCTCCACATGCTTGGTCATGACAAAAAGATATCACATCTTTCTGTTCACTCTTGGGGACACATTTCCTAATGATTTGGTCCGGGCAGTACTTAAAAAGATACGGGTCATCCCAAAAGAAGTATTTAACTTCAGCCAAGAACTTAGAACGGTCTTGTATAGACCAGTGCAACGGCATTCTTTCCGTGACAAGATAGTTCACAATGTCAGCAAACCAAGGAAACTCAAATACAAGCATTAATTGTTCATCGGGAAAAGACTCTAATAAGCAAGGAATCATCAAAAGACTCAACATTTAATCTAGACAAATGATCAGCAACAACATTTTCCGAACCTTTCTTATCTCGAATTTCGAGATCAAATTCCTGCAATTACAATATCCATCGAATGAGACGAGCTTTAGCATCTTTCTTAGAAAGAAGGAATTTCAGAGCAGCATGATCAGTGTATATGATGACCTTAGACCCTATCAAGTATGACCTAAACTTGTCCAATGCAAAAACAACAACAAGAAATTCTTTCTCAGTAGTTGAGTAGTTAAGTTGAGCATCATTAAGAGTTTTTCTAGCATAGTATATCACATATGGAAGTCTATCGACCCGTTGTCCTAAAACAACACCAACAGCAAAATCAGACGCGTCACACATGATTTCAAATGGCAATTTCCAGTCAGGTGGTCGGACTATAGGGGCTGAAATTAGAAGAGTTTTGAGTTCTTCCCATGCACGCACACAAGCATCATCAAATACAAAAGCAACATCTTTACCAAGTAGATTACAAAGTGGTCTAGAAATTTTACTGAAGTCTTTAATGAATCTACGATAGAACCCAGCATGGCCTAGAAATGATCTAACCTCCCTCACAGAGCGAGGTTGTGGCAAGTGCTGAATATGGTCAACTTTAGCTTTATCGACTTCAATGCCTTTTTCAGAGATGATATGTCCTAGAACTATGCCCGAGTCTACCATAAAATGACACTTTTCCCAGTTCAGCACCAGATTTTTATCTTTACATCTAATCAGCACAAGAGTGAGATGGCTCAAACATTCATCAAAAGAAGATCCAAACACAGAAAAATCGTCCATAAAGATCTCAAGGAAATTATCTATCATGTCAGAAAAAATGCTCATCATACAACGTTGAAATGTGGCGGGCGCATTACACAACCCAAAGGGCATGCGACGATAAGCAAATGTACCATAAGGACATGTAAATGTAGTCTTTTCCTGGTCCTCGGGTGCTATGTGAATCTGGTTGTAACCAGAATAGCCGTCCAAGAAATAATAATAACTATGACCAAATAACTTTTCTAACATTTGATCTATGAAAGGGAGAGGGAAATGATCTTTCCTTGTAACTGCATTCAACTTCCTATAATCAATGCAAACTCGCCACCCTGTGGTTACTCGAGTATGAACTAACTCATCTTTATCGGTTTGAACTACAGTAACTCCTGACTTTTTCGGCACAACCTGAATAGGACTAACCCATTTCCTATCTGAAATCGGGTATATGATACCCGCATCAAGAAGCTTAAGGATCTCACCTCTAACAACTTCTTTCATGTTAGGATTTAGTCGCCTCTGCATTTCCCTAGATGTTTTAGCATTATCTTCAAGATTTATGTGATGCATACAAACTGTGGGACTAATACCCTTAATATATGAGATTGTCCATCCTAAGGCTTCTTTATGCTCTCTAAGTACTTCTAAAAGCTTACTCTCCTGTTCTACATCTAAAGCAGACGAAATGATTACAGGCAAGGTATTAGAAGAACCCAAAAATGCATATTTAAGAGTATCAGGCAATGGTTTCAGTTCGAGCTTTGGTGCAACAAGAGACGGGATAGACTTGGATTCAGAGAGTGGAAGTGGCTCCACTCTAGCTTTCCATTTAGTCGTGTCCATGAGGGGTGCAGATTCGAGCAAAGAATTCACTTCACTTATGTATTCATCATCAAACAAATCCAAGTTTAAATTATTCAAGCAAGCATGCAAAGGATCAACAAACATGTTCCTAAATAACGAATCCTGAACCAAACTTTCAATCATGTTGATTTCATGCACATCATCATCATCATCAAGATCTAAATGTTGCTGGCTAGCATTAAAAACATTCAACTCCACAGTCATGTTACCAAATGACAACTTCAACACTCCATTACGATAATTAATAATTGCGTTGGACGTCGCCAATAAAGGACGTCCTAAAATGACAGGAATGTGACAGTCTGGGTTTTGCACAGGCTGAGTATCCAATACAATGAAGTCCACAGGAAAATAGAACTTATCAACTTTAATCAAGACATCTTCTACCACACCACGAGGAATTTTGACTGACCTGTCCGCCAATTGCAGAGTTATAGGTGTTGCTTTCAACTCTCCAAGACCTAACTACACATATACCGAATATGGCAGTAGGTTCACACTAGCCCCTAAGTCTAGTAACGCCTTATTGACCGTATGGTCACCTATCTTGCATGTGATTGTGGGACAACATGGGTCTCTAAACTTAGGTGGAGTCTTGTTTTGAATGATAGAACTTACCTGTTCAGCAAGAAAGGCACGCTTATGCACATTAAGATTTCGCTTTTGTGGGCACAGATCTTTCAAGAACTTAGCGTAAGCAGGGATCTGCTTAATTGCCTCGAGAAATGGAATGTTAATATTGACTCGTCTGAACAATTCCAATACCTCTTTATACTGCGTTCCTTTCTTTTGTTTCTCTAATTTTTGAGGAAAAGGAGCTACAGGCGCATTTGACGGCACAAAGACATTCACATCATCAGATTTTTTAGATCTAGGTATATGCTCAGATTGATTTTCAACAATTGGTGTATCATGCAATTGTGACTTAGACACAAACTCACCCTTTCCAAGCATGCTTACATTGTTATCAATGACTTTACCACTACGAAGAGTAGTAACAGCATGTGCAGTTTCATTACAAGTAGACGTATTCGCCTGAAATGTGCCTTTTGGGTTTTGTTCAGGCTGACTTGGAAACTTACCCTTTTCCCTGTCATTAAGCGCATCGCAAATCTGACCTTTCTTAAGTTCTAGACTCGTAAAACGTTGGTCAGTGGACTTCTGATTTTGCAAAAGATTTTGGGTCAACAGACCGACACTTTCTTCAATGCTTGATAATTTCTTTTCAGACGGATGTTGTGTGTACGATTGTACCTGGGGGTTTCTAGGATATGAATATCCTTGTGCGTTACCTGATGCACCCCCTTGTATAGGGCCATTGGACCATGAAAAGTTAGGGTGGTTCCTCCACCCTAGGTTGTAGGTCTGTGAATAAGGGTTATGTTCTTGCTTTTGATACAAAACATGGGCTTGTTCAGGTCTGGACTCTTGAAATGCATGCAATTGTGGACAGTTATCAACAAGATGATCAGAACTATTACACGCAGCACAAATAGAAATCTCAACTTGGTTACAAGAAGTAGAAGCAGCAGATTTTATATTTTTCTCCAGTTCTAGAGCCTCAACTCTTCTAGCCAGTGATGCTATTTTAGCATTACCCTCAAAGGCAGACTCTATCTTATGGACACTATCCCTGTTGGTTAACTTCCTAGGTTCTCTAATAGACTCCCATTGCTGAGTTTTCTCGGCAACTTCATGTAAAAAGGTCCATGACTCGTCGGCACTTTTATTTGTGAACTCACCATTGCACATTGCTTCCACCATGGATCGAGTGGAAAAATCCAACCCTTCATAGAGAATTGTTGAGAGTCTCCACTGTTCGAAACCATGGTGAGGACATTGAAGTAACAAATCATTGAACCTTTTTAGATACTTGGACAATGTCTCACCATCCATTTGAACAAAACTATTGATACTCTGACGAATGGTGGCTGTTTTGTGATTTGGGAAGAACTTTTTGAAAAATTCTTTCGTAAGATCATTCCAAGTTCTAATGGACTGAGGCCGCAAAGCATATAGCCAAGATTTGACTTTTTCCTTCAAAGAAAAAAGGAAACAAACGCAATTTTAGGGACTCTTCTGTCAGCTGATTGAATCGAGAGTCCCATGATTTCCTCAAAATCTCTCACGTGGTGGTAAGGGTTTTCAACATCAACCCCTCGAAACACAGGGAGCATATGGATCGTGCTTGCCTTTATCTCAAAATGACCAGCAGTTTCTGGTAGAACAATACAAGAGGGCTGGCTTTTCCTCGTGGGGTACATGTAATCTTTGAGACTGCGGGGTTGGACTATCTCGTCACCCATTGTCTCAGGTTGGTCAGGTCTTTCCTCGACAGACACAGGAATCTCAACTACGTCCTCTCGCTGAATTCTAACTAGGCGATTTGTTTGGTCTCTAAAAGTCACAATCATAGCCTAGATAGCACTTCAATCATGTTATAACAACCATTCCAACAAAGCACAACATAATTCAAAAACTCAGGGTCATATGAACGAGTATCAAGATTATGTGATCACAAAAACACAGTATTTTGTAGAGAGAAGCACAGTGAAATAATAGTTCATCTAGCAAGTAAATTACCCAAATGTCACAGGATCATACACAAAGATGTTATAAGTGGCAGGGGTTTGACAATGCTCGGCAACTAGTTTCGTTTGCATGCAAGAGGGTGTATCATTCAAGACAAGGGTATTAAAGTTGAGGCACGATACCGCCGGTATAAGACCGGGTTTAGGCACAACCAACAGGTTGTCTCGCAATATTTTTCTCCTCACCTCTGGTTTGCACAGCAGTATCTCAGGCACCTGTGAAGCTCAAAAGAGGAATTTCAGCACCCAGAATTGCATAGATAAAACAAAGAAATACATAAAGTAGCCAACTATCACTGATGTTTATCAACTTAGAATAACAGGATAAATACTGTGCTGCGACTACTCTGATGTGCTAATTGACGATTATGCTATTACTGCTCAGAACAGAATGGAGCTGAATCCGTGACGTGAGTACAGATGAGATGCGAGTGGGAACATATGATATGCAGTAATGCTTGGTGGATATTATATAGGGAGATGAGAACGCTAACTACTAACAAAAGCTAAGTTATACTAGAATATTCACAACTACAGAATGCTGCTAATCAAATGATTGAGTGCAAGCTAAACAAGTAAGGATTGTACCCTGCTTTTAAACTAAGAAGACTGAAAGTAATCAAAATCCTAACAGACAAACTACAAGACACCACTACAACTGAGATGCTACAGATGGAACTGAAACACCATTAGCTGTAGTTATGCGATGAGACTAACTGAAACACAATGACTGAAAATTTAGAAGTGATGCAAGTTATACACAGATGTGATATGCCACAGAAATGGTATGCTACAGAATGCACTATTTAGGTTACTGATTGCAGTATCTAATGAAGTGAGAAAGAAAAAGAAAAAGATAGCTACAGAATGCTATTGGACCACAAAAGATCTTATATGCTAACCAAAGTACAGGGATACGATTATCCGACAAAAACAAAGATGCTGGTATGATAATGCACCAAAACAGAATATAAGTAGACTAAAAAGATGATGTGTAGATGCATAAGAGTGAAAAATTAAAGCTACAACTAAACACTTATATACAAAACTAAAATAAAAACCAGTAAAGTTAACAATAGAGCAACTACACCACTACCGAGTCCCCGGCAGCGGCGCCAAAAAATTGGTAGGTCTAGAAGAGATACTTTCAATTAAACTGCAAGTGCACAGTAGCCTTATTGTGTATAGTGCAAATACATGTCGATCCACAGGGACAAGGTGAATGCAAATTTAAATTCAAAGCCTTACTTTACTAATTCAAATCAAAGAGTTTGTCTAAACGATTAGATGTTAGCAAAGAGAATTGACTGAAGAACAGAATGTAATTTAAATGAAAGATTGAACACTTGATAAGAGAGCACTAGAGCTATCAATTCCACCACTTAACCTACACTAGATAATTTAGTTACTGAAATTGTTCTTATCCCTTGTAACGGATCAGCGGTGAAGATACGAGTCTTTCGCCTTTCCAAAAGGGTTTCAAAGATGGATAGTTCAATCACAACTAGGAGATCAATTCCTAGTATTAGTTGTCTTATTACAGCACAACTAATCACAAATTGAAAACATACAATGAAGCATGAGTTGATGCAACAACAAAAAATTGATCTAACAACCTAGGATGCAAGACATACTAGGTGAAAGTTATAAGTTGCAACATAAAGACTAAACCAAATCCTTTTCAATTAAGCTCTACAAGAGCAATCTCATTAACATAAGACACTAGCAGTAAGCTAAGGGTTTCATTAAAGCTCTAGCTAAGAAAGTTAGAATAGCTTTTTTAGACACAGATGAAGTTTTGATATTCATAAAAATGGAAGCTCTCCTCCTTTCAACTGAGTTCTGTTAAATCACTTAACAACAAAAGCAAGAGATTAAAAACTAAGTTCTCCTCCTCTCACTCCCTTCTTTTCTTACACAACATAACAGCCTCTATTTATACAACAATTCTTCCCCAAAATCCCTTCTACACAACCAACAAATACACAATATAAAATTCAGGGTTTTTGTTCTCGAGACTCAGTATTACTCCTCATTCATGTACAACCACAGCCTTTATCTTCACCAATTTGACTGATGTTGTTGATTGAAATCAGACCTAATCTCCACTTGCTTAATCATCACGGCCAACCTATTTCTGTCGATTGCGCGCTGCTGTTGCTGACGTTAAAAAGGGGAAACAAATTTAGACATCTAGCTTTCCAATCTTTCACTTTTGAGAGACAAATAGCTAACATACTCTTGTATTTCATAGCCTAGGGTTTGGTTGAATCGAGTATAGAGAAAGGCATAGAAAATAAGCAAGTGGTCTGATGGGGGAAGGATGTTGATGGAGGTATGGGTATGAGTACTGAAATTGACAGGGATTTGGTTCTCGAGAGGATTGGTAGAGTTAGGGTTTGACATTTGATGGGGTTTTGTTGGGGATGTAGGACAAAGTGAAATGGAAGATGGGTTAAGGGATTGTTTGGGTGTTGGTTGGATTAAAGGTTTGTCTTTGGCAGATGAGAATGGACTTTGGGCTAAGCTTCTTTTCTTTAACTCCCAACATGGGTATTACTTGGATTATGGCCCATTACTTCATTTCATGTTCAGATGATTCTTCTTCTTGAGCTTCCCATCCACTAATAGATCCAGTAGCTTCACAAGTCTGCTGGCACCTTGAGTGCCTTCTCCACTGCACTTGCCTGCTTACTATGGTTTGATAACTAGCTTGACAGGGCCTTGTAGCTCCACCTCCTCCACAGCACAAGTTCAGACCATTCTTTCAATTCCCCTAGAATTACAAAACAAAAGTCAGGAAAATTGCTAAACATTTTATTTGCAATGAATAAGAAGTACAAGATACAAAATTTGGCATAAAAACAGGCAATTGGGTACAAAAAAATGGCATAAACACCTACAACAAGTTAAGAATGTATGCAATATTAGATGCCCATCACCGTGCCAGCCACCTTGCCGCGCCTAAGCCATACCATGCCGTCCTTCCCTTCACGGCTGCTAAAACGAAGGCGTGCGGCAATCAACGGCCACCCTTCCATCTTAGATGCAAATCTTAGCCGTCCAAGGTCGCCAGCCAACGCATGGTAACCTTTGGCCCAACGCCAAAACCCTAGTTTTGCCACGCCCAAACCGCGCCAAGGCATGCCGACCTTGCCACATGTGCCAATGGCATGCCGTGCCAGCCACCTTGCCACGCCTAAGCCATACCATGCCGGCCTTCCCTTCACGGCTGCTAAAACGAAGGGTTACAACGATCAACGGACACCTTTCCATCTAAGATGCATATCTTAGCCGTCCAAGGTTACCAGCCAACGCGTGGCAGCTTTTGGCCCGACATCAAGCCATAGTTTTGGTCGCGCCTAAACAATGTCGGAACCCTAACTTTTGGCCGCGCCTAAACTATGCCATATTAAATCTATGCCGGCCATGCTTTCCTGCCACTGGCTACCAAACGCAGGGTTGCTATAATCGATGGCTACCTTTCCTCTCAAGATGCAAAATCTCGACCGTTGAAGGTCACCACCGAGCCGGCAAGTCTCCTAAGCTCAACTTGCCAAACAACAGCAACATGCTACATGTTTTCCACAAAAACACTCGAGACATCAACACATGTCACAAACTGGGGGATGCTCATTAGGGTTTTGGTTTGGCGGTTTACAGCGTGCGGCGTACACTACGCCCGTTACAAGAAAGTGTTATAAGAATGAGTCGGTTAGTAAATACAAGGAGTAATGGTGAAACGTTTCTTTCATTATGGAACATCAATTCCATGCGTTACCCGTTACCACCTCCCTCCACTTTACTCGGCCGTTTCCATTTCTTACGAGACCAGAGTATGTTTTGTTACGACTTGTATAAATAGGTCTTACCTATTCCCACCAAAGAACAAGTTTTTGGTCAGGAACATACAACACTCAGAAATCACCTGCTAGCTTTCCCATCTGTTAGCTTTCACTTTCTGATACAAGTCAAACAACTACTCTTCCAGAATCAACTATTCTGGTCTCAACACTTTCTTCGCTTCCCTCCCTAAAACCAACCCTTCTCCTTCACTTTGTGACCGAAGCAAGTCTGGAACGGCCATTTCTTGGTTTATGCCGGATTTGTACAGATTGATCTCTCGAATCTAAAGTACTCCCTTGCAGTACATTGTTTAGGGTTTAGACTCTTTCTCACCCACTCACGCGAAATTACCGAAATCAGCAGAAACCTATTTCACCCTCAAACAATTGGCGACCATAGTGGGAGATTGATCTTTCGGTCACGCTGTCAATTTCCAATTCCCGATCTCATATCTCGACCCGGACATCAAGTCGATAGAAGAAAACGATCCACTCAGGGATCAACGACTCAGTTACCGGACGGCCCGATTCCCAGTCATGACACGACAAGGGATGACTGGGGACTTCCTGCAGGTTAGAAGCAAACGATCCGACCAGGGGTCGACGAATCGGTTATCAGGTGACTCAGAGACGACTGGGGACTTTCCACAATCACGACGGTGCTTCCCACAAAACTCGGACTTACACCAGGAAGATTCATTTTTCGTCAGGATATCCGAAAAACCGAGTAAGCCTTGCCTAGACAAAATACATGATTTATTACTTCAAGTCTTCACAGAGATGATAAAAACCGATATCCATATTGTTCCCATGTTTCATTTCGTGCTTTCTACTGTCGCACAACATTCACAAATCCATGGCTTTCCTGGGGTACTTATGCTACTTATAGTCATAACCAAAACAACATTATTCTAAAACAATTCATTCCAAAAGAATAATCCAAAACCTTCGTAGATAACAGTTATCTATCAATTCAAATCAAACCATATACCAGTCGCTTTGTTTGCCTTTCAAAAAAAAACAGTCACCTACCCGTACGTGCCTACTTTGCATAATAATGACTACCCGTTACTATTCATGAGGTGGCCGACATTACTCGAAGAGGAATTGTTTATGATGAAGTATTTCTACAAGTTTATGAAAGGCATACCCTTGGCTAGGGTTTACACCAGTTCAGAAGAAAAAAAATTTCTACAGATTTATGGAAGGCATACCTATGGCTAGGGTTTGCACCAACACAAGAAAACAAGAAAACAAATTGAAAGAGAAACGCTAGAGTACATAGCTGGAATATGCTTGCCCACTTTATTGCTACCACGCTACCGCTAACACCAGGACGTGATAACAAAGGAGAGCCAACCCCTTTCATAGGCATAACACTTTTGGAATTTGAATAAGGAAAGGATTTCCTGTTTGAGCTACGTATGGAAAGAGGCAACTGGGCCCGCAAGAACAAGTCCGCGCCACGCCAAGCCAGCGCTGTGCCAAGCCAGCACCGTGCCAAGCCAACAGTTCGCGCCATGCCCAGCCAACAGTCCGTGCCATACCAAATCCAAGCCGGCGTCCATGCCAAGCCAGCGCCCATTCCAAGACGATCCAGCGCTAACAGCTTGCATCTTTACAGCAGCTTGCATCTTTCCAGCAGCAGCAGCTTGCATCCTTCCAGCGCTAACAGCTTGCGTCCTTCCAGCAGGTACCACCACTACCGGTCAATAGCCAAAGTTGCAGCGTTGACGTCAACACTCGATGGCCAAACCAAATTTACGCCAAGCCGCGAACGCAAGGATCACAGATTATTCCTACCTCCTAATAAGGTGATATTAATACGCTACCTGTCGACACCAGCGACGCAGAAAATGTCCCTTCAGGCGTTACACCTCCGATCACCAGAGCCGCTGCTACTCCACCATCAGAACGAGAGACCGGGGAAGCCAGAAGAAGCCGCCCTCCTTTTACCGCTGTTGATCTGGTGAAAAGATGAAAGGATTTCGTAAGGCTCAGACGGACATGGATACAACTCAGAAAAAGATACCTATTTTCCTCAAGAAACTAATAGAGCGTCCACCACAAGAGTCACATCAACCCTGGACGAAGATGGCAAGGAATACTATTAACATCCAGGCACTTCAGCAGGACACGCGTTTATAGACGAAGAGGCACGCGTTTCTCTTGAACGCCAAGTATAAGGGAATCAACAATCCAATTTCATCAAACGTGGAGATTATGAACGACTTCTCCAAAATCGAGGCAAACAAAATCAGCAACCCTCTTGAGTTCACGAAGACCCTCTTCCCGTCAGGAGCTGCATGATTTCTGATGACTTCTCCCACAAAATCGTGAAGTCTATGATGAAACACTTTATATGAGATTCCATATTTTTCCAAGGCGCAAAACGTCAAGATGTATTTGCAGCCCTCAACCGCACTACATCAGGAAAGCAACAGTCTCCAGCCAGGGAAGTTGTTCCCAAACCCCAACCTCTCCTGGAAAACACGATTGATGAATGAAACTGGGGACTCATAACCGTTGTTCGCGTGAAGGGTGTCCAATTTGACAACACGCTGATTGACGCAGCCGCTCCGCTTCAACGTCCTCCGGCAACTGTTCCGCTTCAACGTTCGCTCCAGTAGCCGCTCCGCTTCAGCATTCTCTCCATACGCTGCTCTAGAATCCGAAACCGAAGCTTCAGCGTTTGGCTCTTTAAGTTTCAACATCCTCTCCAAGAGCCGAAGCCACTTCAACGCCACTCCTTCCTGCAAAGGGTCGTGCCACCACACACACAATGTCAAGGATCATGATCACAGCCAGCCAATCTTCATAGTCATGGCCACTTTTTGATCCATCCCGCCAAAACTCGTGATCATGGACAGTTTGCTCGCTTACGCATCCAGCCAATCCTTTTACTTCCATGGATGCCCATGCAATTCCAGCCAACCTACTTTGTTCCCACGACAATGTAGTCTCTTCTGATTATATCTGCTACCAAGAACTGTTGCCGCTCATTTGTTGATACCAGCCAGAGCTTCACCACAACGAAAATCACTACAAAGATCTACACGGAATCTCTTCACTGTCAAATCTCAGATGACACAGTCAACCAAAATGCCATAGCCACAACAAGGTCATCTACTCTTCAAGGGTATAGCGCAAGAATATCATCATATCCCTGTATAGAAGACGCCTTTAACACTTTACGAGGCCGCGGAGGATCCCAAGCCTGTTCAGAGGAAAACAACTTCAGAAACTAAATAAAAGTGCGACCGGGGACTGCTCATCGCAGTCCATTCCAGAGACGCGGCTAAAAAATTTTCTTGAAGAAACAGAGGGAGCCACGGTAAACAACATAACTCTCTCATTCCTACCTCTTCGCTATCCAGAATATTTCGTCCATGTGCATCTCAGCAACACATCCAGAAGAGTACAATAATCTAGTATCAAATCCCGTGGACATGGACTCAAGGCGATGCAATGAAAATAGGCTACACAAGGGGAATACCAGCACGAAACGCTTTCACTCCCCTCAACCTGGTTATTTCTGATTTCAACATCATCACTGTGGAAGTTTTACGAGTTGCGGAATTTCTCAACATGAAGTCGTACATGTGCATCGAAGACTCCAAAAGCACGCCACAAAGATACATTCACATATTCATCCATGCCATCGGATCTAACAGAAATATAACTGGGGACTGCTCACCGCATCCAATTCCATACCACAGTCCAAGATTCAGAAGCCAGTTCGAAGGGTGTCTCTTGGGGCAAAGTCCTTGATGACTTGATAGCAGCACATCGGCAATAGAATGTCTCCCAACTCATCTATTTCATCATGTGGCTTCGGAAGATTTCTACCATCCACGGCGTATCATCATCGCGATCAGAAGGTCCGGACACTGAACAACCTAAAGTCAAAGATGGACCGACAATACAACCATAATCTCCAAGATTAGCCCTGACATAATCGTTACCGAGCATATATTTCATCCATCCATCCCAAGAATGCAATGGAGTTTGGTAAATTTTGGAATCCACTGGATGGACACTGCAAACAAAAGTACGGATCCAGACGAGCAACGAAAAGCAGAAGAGGGTCGATATCTCTTTCCATACGGGGTGGATTTTCTACAGTTTGAACATAATAAAGGTTCTTTCTTGCGCCATGAACGGGAATAGATGACTGGGCGCGACTATGCCATCTCATGCCCGCAACATCCCTCCTGAGTTTCACTGTCGGGCGGTTTTCGCCTCCTAAAAGAACTCAAAACCTAAATATTCCCGCGAAAGGAGATGGGAAATTCTTTTCCGATCAGAATGAAGGGGCGGACCGTCAAAATCCGAGTTCCTATGAGAATTATACAACGATTTTAGTAAGGGGCGTTAATTAGGGTTTCGGCATGCCAGACCCTAATTTAGACAAAGTTGCCATCATTCCACGGAACTGAAGCAAGTTTTTATCTTCCCGAAGCCGTCGTCACCTTCCCACAGAACTGAAGCAAGTTGTTATCTTCCCAAAGTAAATCACCTTCCCAGGAATCAAGCAAGTTGTTATCTTCCCGAAGCCAGTCGTCACCTTCCCATGGAACCGAAGCAAGTTGTTATCTTCCCGAAGCCAACGCTCACGGCTTCTTTCCAAGTCGCACGATACCTGCGGCTCCCATTCCAAGCCGACCAATGCTGACGGCTCGTTCCAAGCCAATCCAACGCTCACGGCTCCTTTCCAAGCCGCACGATACCTGCGGCTCCCATTCCAAGCCTATCAATGCTGGCGGCTCGTTCCAAGCCAATCCAACGCTCACGGCTCCTTCCCAATCCGCACGATACCTGCGGCTCCCATTCCAAGCCGATCCAGTGCTAAACGGCTCCAAGTCCAAGCCAACCAGTGCTAGCAGTTTCCCTTCACACCAAATCTACACTAGCGGCTCCGTTCCAGCCTAACCTGCAGTACCAAGAACAGAACTTACGTAAAGCCGCCAAATACGAGGATCACATATTCTCCTTACTTCCCGAAAAAGGTTAGACGAATCTTCCTGACCATCTTGCATGATTTACGTTTCGATTCTGTCCATGTCCATCACCATCTTATGCTTACCTCGCAACAATGCCCCTGTTCCGAGCTAAGCAGGGGAATTAATGTTGATGGTGGTTTCTAGCTTAGGGTTAAAATCGTAAAACCATACATCTGAAATGACGTCACTATGACCACTAGCGCATTTATTGAATCAATCAAGCATGCCTACGTAAGAATTACTGTGGTACCTTTTTTTTATATATACACGTGTCTTGTTCCACGGCAGTAACCCTTAGTACTAATCGACATCACCTCTGTATATGCCTTACCCTGATCCTCTCACCGTTCCAATGGAAAACCATGCCAGCCACGTCTCTGCGCCAAGGCATGCCAACCATGCCAGCCGCACCACCGTGCCAATGACAAACCATGCCAGCCACGTCTCCGCGCCAAGGCATGCCAACCATCCGCCGACAAGGCATGCCACCGTGCACCAATGGACAAACCATGCCAGCCACGTCTCCGCGACAAGGCATGCCAACCTTGCCACCGCACCACCGTGCCAATGACAAACCATGCCGCCCACGTCTCTCGCGCCAAGGCATGCCAACCATGCCAGCCGCACCACCGTGCCAATGGCAAACCATGCCAGCCATCTCTCGCGCAAGGCAAGGCATGCCGACCATGCCAACCGCACCACCGTGCCAATGGCAAACCATGCCAGCCGCACCACCTCGCGCCAAGGCATGCCGACCATGCCAAGGCATGCACCTCCACGCCAATGCCAAAGCCATGCCGGCCCTAAACCATGCCGCTGGCTGCCAAACAAAGGGTTGCAACAATCAACAGCCACCCTTCCATCTGAGATGCAGATCTCAGCCGTCCAAGTTCGCCACCAAACGCATGGCAACTTGCGGCCCAAAGCCAAACATCACGGTTTTCCCAAAACCCTAATTTTGGTCGCGCCTACACTATGCCAAAGCCATGCCAGCCCTAAACCATGTCGCTGGATGCCAAACGAAGGGTTGCAACAATCAACGACCACCCTTCCATCTGAGATGGAGATCTCAGCCGTCCAAGTTCGCCACCAAACGCGTGGCAACTTCTGGCCCAATGCCAAAACTACACGGTTTGTACCAAACCCTAATTTTTGGCCGCGCCTAAAGCGTGCACAACCATGCCACCATGCCGCTGGCTACAAGCATCCCTCCTGAATTCTTCATGAGTTTTACTTTCGGGATATTTTCACCCCCGAAAGAGCTCAAAACCTAAATATTCCCGCGTTAGGAGATAGGAAATTCTTTTCCGTACAGAATGGAGGGAGGATCATCAAAATCCGAGTCCGTACGAGAATTCTACATCGATTCTAGTAAAGGGCGCTAATTAGGGTTTCAGAATACCAAACCCTAATTTAGACAAAACTGCAAGCGCTTCCCTACCATGCCGGCCTTCCCTTCACGACTGCTAAAACGAAGGCGTGCGGCAATCAACGACAACCCTTCCATCTTAGATGAAAATCTTAGCCGTTCAAGGTCGCCAGCCAACGCATGGTAACCTTTGGCCCAACGCCAAAACCCTAGTTTTTGCCACGCCCAAACCGCGCCAAGGCATGCCGACCATGCCACATGTGCCAATGGCATGCCGTGCTAGCCACCTTGCCGCGCCTAAGCCATACCATGCCGGCCTTCCCTTCACGGCTGCTAAAACGAAGGTGTGCGGCAATCAACGGCCACCCTTCCATCTTAGATGCAAATCTTAGACATCCAAGATCGCCAGCCAACGCATGGTAACCTTTGGCCCAACGCCAAAACCCTAGTTTTGGCCACGCCCAAACCGCGCCAAGGCATGCCGACCATGACACATGTGCCAATGGCATACCGTGCCAGCCACCTTGTCGCGCCTAAGCCATACCATGCCGGCCTTCCCTTCAAGGCTGCTAAAACGAAGGCGTGCAGCAATCAACGGCCACCCTTCCATCTTAGATGAAAATCTTAGCCGTCCAAGGTCGCCAACCAACGCATGGTAACCTTTGGCCCAACGCCAAAACCCTAGTTTTGTCCACGCCCAAACAGCGCCAAGGCATGCCGACCATGCCACATGTGCCAATGGCATGCCGTATCAGCCACCTTGCTGCGCATGAGCCATACCATGCCGTCCTTCCCTTCACGGCTGCTAAAACGAAGGCGTGCGGCAATCAACGGACACCCTTCAATCTTAGATGCAAATATTAGCCGTCCAAGGTCGCCATCCAACGCATGGTAACCTTTGGCCACGCTCAAACCGCGCCAAGGCATGCCGACCATGCCACATGTGCCAATGGCATGCCGTGCCAGCCACCTTGCCACGCCTAAGCCATACCATGTCGGCCTTCCCTTCACGGCTGCTAAAACGAAGGCTTGCGACGATCAAAGGTCACCTTTCCATCTAATATGCATATCTTAGCCGTCCAAGGTTACCAGCCAACGCGTGGCAGCTTTTGGCCCGACACCAAGCCATAGTTTTGGTCGCGCCCAAACAATTTTGGAACCCTAACTTTTGGCCGCGCCTAAACTATGCCATATTAAAGCTATGCCGGCCATGCTTTCCTGCCACTGGCTACCAAACGTCGGGTTGCAATAATCGACGGCTACCTTTCCTCTCAAGATGCAAAATCTCGACCGTTGAAGGTCACCACCGAGCCGGAAAGTCTCCTAAGCTCAACTTGCCAAACAACAACAACATGCTACATGTTTTCCACGAAAACACTCAAGACATCAACACATGTCACAAACTGGGGAATGCTCATTAGGGTTTTGGTTTGGCGGTTTACAGCGTGCGGCGTACACTACGCCCGTTACAAGAAAGTGTCATAAGAATGAGTCGGTTAGTAAATATAAGGAGTAATGGTGAAACGTTTCTTTCATTATGGAACATCAATTCCAAAGTTACTGTTACCACCTCCTTCCATTTCTTACGAGACCAGAGTACGTTTTGTTACGACTTGTATAAATAGGTCTTACCTATTCCCACCAAAGAACAAGTTTTTGGTCGGGAACATACAACACTCAGAAATCACCTGCTAGCTTTCCCATCTGTTAGCTTTCACTTTCTGATACAATTCAAACAACTACTCTTCCAGAATCAACTATTCTGGTCTCAAAACTTTCTTCGCTTCCCTCCCTAAAACCAACCCTTCTCTTTCACTTTGTGACCGAAGCAAGTCTGGAACGGCCATTTCTTGGTTTATGCCGGATTTGTACAGATTGATCTCTCGAATCTAAAGTACTCCCTTGCAGTATATTGTTTAGGGTTTAGAATCGTTTCTCACCCACTCACGCGAAATTACCGAAATCAGCAGAAACCGTTTTCACCCTCAAACAGGTAGGTATTTGGGTTATATGGAAGGACAGATACGACGTTGTTTTCCAGGAAGTTAAACTAAACCCTATGAATTTTGTCCATAAAATTAATTATTTCCTGGCACCCATCTGCATAATGAAACTAACACACTATTTGTGCATACTCCCAATTCAATATCTTGTTGGAAACCACCTTTAGGTGATACTCTAAAATTTAATGGTTATGCATCCTTTGATCTCTCTACTAACCAACTTGGCACTGGTGTTGTTTTGCGTGATCACACAGGTGAATGTCATGGGATTAAAGGGAGCTACTCAATTGGAATTCTGAGTCCAGAAGAAGGAGAGTGCATGGAAGTTAGAGAAGCTTTATCTTGGTCAAAGGAAAAGGAATTATCAAGAATCCACATTGAAGCAGATGCTAAATTAGTAATTCAATCCATTACTGGAAACACTCTTTTAGTCCAGTGGGAAAACAATAACCTAATAAAAGAGATTAAACATTTAGTCTCTACTTTTACTTTTTGTAAACTTTCTTTTGTTGGTAGAGATGATAATCAGGTGGCTGACAATATTGCTAAGTCAGTCCGAGATAAATCATCAAATGTTGAAGCGTATGACAATTTTGGTTCTGTGATTGAAGGCTTTTTGGCCAAAGAACATCAAATTTCACCTCATTAGAGGCAACAAAATTTCTATTTATATAAAAAAAAAAAACCAAGTGCCTTGATCTGGGAGGGAAATTCTTAAAGTTTTACACATGGAGGCCATGTGTTTTTTCTAAGCACGTGTTTGACTGAATTATATTGGTAATTTGAATGACTTGATCAAGATAAAAACCTAACCACCGCCATAAACTCTAGGGCACTCCATCATTTCTCTAGCTTTCTCCACCACAATTATTAATTTGCTAGTTCTCTGTTATTACTTGAGGTTGTTTATCCTTCTAAGCCAATTTCAAGCTTTCATCACAAAAAGACACTAAGTAAACCATTCTTAGCTGAAACAGAATGAAATTAGCTTTTCATATTGGATTTTTTTAATTGAGAATTTCTGTCATTGATGAGTTTAACTTCGAATTTCTTGTTTCTTTTGGTTTGGTTTTCGTGAAATTTGGCGGTGGTGCTGGTTATGGTGGTATTACTGGTAAGTTTCGGTGGTGTGGTTACAGTTATGGTGGTGGTAAAACAATTCAGTGATCATCAGATAGAGCTGAATATGATAGAGATGAAAGATTTGGTTATTAATAATATTGAGAAATCTTGATCGTTCGTTAATTGATTTGAATGTATGACCTTCGGATAAGGTAGGAATTACAAATTAAATCAAAACCACGAAGGGGTATTCAAGTAACATCCTGTCGGACTGATAGGAGCTTAAATTACATCATTTGAATATCAATTTCTTATGCTTTTTTTGGTTATTCTCTTGTATTATTTGTATATTACGCTTTGTTTTCATTTTATAGGTACTTTGGAGTCATGCAACAGGAAAGAAGGAAAATATGAGTTCAATTCATTGCTGGGAGATATTGAGCGTTGGCTGAGTCGATAGACAGATGCAAGCCTTTAAAGCATCAAACAGGATTACTAGAGCACATTATGAGCTTCCAGTGAACCATTATGGGAACTGTTAAAGGAAGACTACATTTATTAAGGGCCACCTGCCTGTCCATTACTAAATCTGAGTTATTAGGTCAGATTATATTCCTAGCAGAACTGAGCTCAAGTGACGACCAGCTCCAACATCAAGTTCGCTGCCTCTGTACCAAAGAGTCCACGCCGGCAAGCTAAGCCAGATTGGTTCAGTAATTGATGCCGAGATGGACAGAGAGTTTGGGTCGAATCTATTTTGGCTTTGAATCCAGGTTTGACCGAGAAAATACAGGGACAAAGTTGATGTTCTGCCATCGATTTCGTGATGATTTTAGGCAGGAATTTGAGTACAAGAAGGACCAGGAACATGGGGTTCGAAATGGATTTCTACATGGCAGCAAAGTGGTTCAAATGTGTATGATTTTGAATAGAAGTTTGAGCATAGAAACCAGCCAAGAGAATGAACTTGCTGCCATTGATTGTATAGCTAAACAAAGATGAACAGATGAGGCCATTGAAGTGCATTTTAGAGCTTATGAATGAGTATAAATGTTTGGGTTGTGTATGAATTACAGGGAAAGAGCTAAATGAGTTGTTACAGAAACAGCAGCTGGGATATCCTGCCATCAACAACAAGCTGTACACAGGGTGTTCGAGAAAATGCTCAAGAGACTAGTTTTTCATAAATTCAACTTCAGTCACGACCAGGTGCTGCTCCAGACAGTGATGAATAGAGTCGATTCAAGGAATAATTGAGAGTCTGTTGGGTTATGAAGATTAAGACATAATTAAGAGAATACAGAGCATGTAGAATTGTGTTGGCTAGAGTTTGTGAACAGGAAACAGCTGGAGAAGAAAGCTTGTTGCTGTTGTTTAATGGGTGCGATTGAATATTGATTATGTTAGGAATGATGGGTTGTTCTTAGACTCAGGTTCAGCTGGGACCAGCTCAGTCTTTCCGAAGCTAGCCATGGGTTGGGTGGATGTTATACAAGTCAGCACAAGCGCAGGTCTTATTGCCGCTGCACCAGCTCCGAATGCCATGTATTTTGTGGTTTGTTTGCAGTGGCTAGGACTTGATTTGGAAGTCGGATAAACAAGGAAGATTGGGTTGTCATTGGTAATGTTTGATGCCGAGAAAACGGCAAGGGATATCACGTAATTGCCGCTGAAATAGAAGATGGATGGCTGTGATTATAAATCTTTGAGAGTTCGTGTGAATTAGGAAACTGGGTTTGCTTGGGATCCAAGTTGGCAGCAAAAGTTTTGAAGCTATAAAAAGAAGACCTAGAAGCTACAGAAGGGTACATTAATTAAATACCCCTATAATAGAGGCCCAACAAAAATACCCTTCCCCTAAATAAATATACCCTCCCCTAAAATATTCGGATTGTCAGATTACGATTTTGCCCCTCAATATATTTGAGGGTTTTAACGTTGGAGACTCATTTAGTGCAGTAGCCGTTTCAAACCATTTCACGTCTTTCCTCTCTCCCCTTCTTCTCCTTCGTGCAGTTACTGAAACTGCTGAGATTTTGAAATTCAAAACTGAAAAAAACCGTCGAATAAGATCCTTTACTTTAAGAAATTCAAAAAAAAAGTGAAAAGAATGATAGAAAATTAGGTATTTCTGAGTTTGAAGAACAAAAGGGAGCTTAAACATGTAAAATACCTAAAATCCCTAGTAAATCATTGTATTCTGTGATGAATTTGCTATTAATTTTGATTTGCTACAGATTTACGATTTTGAGATATCGATTTTCAAATCAGTTTTAATTTTCTGGATTTTTTTTTTTTTGTTGCTACATTTTGAGAAAAAAATGTTGTTGCATGTACGATTTATGACCAATTCCTGCTTCTTATGTGTTTGATTTAACTTGGTATGAACTTAGTTTTGAATCTAATTCATTGATTTTGATTTTAGGTTAGAAGTTGATTTCGAAGTTTTCATAAGTTGCGTTTCAAATGAAAGAGGTAAGAAACAATTTCTTCAATTAGTCACACTTTCAGTTGTTGTTGATGTTAATATATGGGGTCAACAATTAGAGTTGATACCCTAAAATGATTTGTTGTATGTATGATATCAACAATTAGAGTTGATAACTTAAATTCCAGAGTTTCGATTGATGTTGGTTATATGAAATTCAAATGAATAAGCATAGGAGTCGATGTTGATATCCAATTTCAGTTGTTGATGCTTTAGATGAGGTGATAAAATAGGAGTTGATATCCTTGTTATGAGGTCAAATGCTTTGTTGATGACCTGAAATGCTTTGATGATACACTGAAATGCTTTGTTGATACCATGAAATGCTTTGTTGATACCTGAAAATGCCTTGAAATGCTTTGTTGTATGTATGATGTTGGGTTCTGTGAAATTAAAATGAATAAGCATAGGAGTCGATGTTTCAGTTGTTGATGCTAATAGATGAGGTGAAATAATAGGAGTTGATATCCTGCTTATGAATGAATTTAAAGATGAGGTGAAATAATATAGATGAGGTGAAATAATATAGATGAGGTGAAATAATAGGTGAAATAATATAGTTGTTGATGTTTCATTAACAGATGAGGTGAAATAATATAGATGAGGTGAAATAATAGGTGAAATAATAGGAGTTGATAGCATAAATAATGAATAAGCCATGAACTTGTTACTTGTTGAATGAATGAAGCTAGAGATATAATACTAGTGTCCAAGACTATATGGTAATGAAACTAGTGTCTAAGACTATATGGTAATTGTTGTTAGTGATTATAAATGAATGACAGAACATAAAACTAATAGCTTACCAAATAATGTCATGTAATAACTATTTTGGTTATAGAATAGAATAATTTGTTTTGAAGTTTGTTCTGTTTCATATAAGGATAGATATGCACTAAATAAGGTATTGTTGTTTGTTGTTGGTGTCAACAACAGTAGTTACCAGTACAATGAGATCAACAACATATGCTGGTTATATGAAACAGTAGTTGACCACATATGCTAGAATCAACAATAGAAGTTGATACCATTTGATGGTATCAACAACAGGAATTATACAAGTAAATTGTTGTCAACAACAGGAGTTGATACCACTTGATGGTATCAACAACAGATGCTGACTGATCGCTATCGTAAGCGTCAAAAATAATTTCACTTTCTTACTCACTAAATATAAATGAAGTACAAGGTAAGGAAGAGTTCGTATCCACAGAGAGGCAATTGTTGTTATGCGATTTTCAGTTTCTAAGGTAACCAAGGGGGGATGTTTGTTTTATCTAAGAAATAAAAGTAATTGAAAGCAAAGTAAGTAATTCGAATAATCAATAAGGAGAAGATATTGGTCACGGGATAGTATCATTCACAAACATGTATTTTCATCAATGATTAGAATTGGTATTTTAATCTCTCATCTACTAATAGTCCTAGGATACCTTGATCGCAAGTATATCCCGCTAATTCCTTGTTTTCATCACAACCACATTAAAAGATGCATATGTGAATTCTTCCTAGAAAGCAACCTAAAGTGTAAAAGCACAATTAGATTTAACTCCCTAAAAGCAATAAGTTCTATGGAATAACTAATCAATGCAAACGAATGTGTAAAAGCACTAATCGTTTTAACAAAAGTTATGATTCACTTGTGACCAAAGAGGATATATCACTACAAGCACTACCCACAATTATGCTACTTAGAATCGGGGATAAACAACTTTTTCGTATTGAAAACCCTAATATAGCTATAGAGATGAATGTAAATCGGATTGATTAGGACTCAACCAAACAAACTATCAAATCATATAACACTATTAATTGTGAATCACAAACAATAAAATATTGAGACAAAACTAATTCATTGAATCATATAACATATTGAGAAATCAACTTTATCCCATAACCAATAATATGTTTAGCTACTCATAGCTATGGAGTTCATTATAAAAATATTAATTGAAAAGAAGAAGATGAACAAAAGCAAACCCTAGAAGCGTAAACAAAACCGGCTCTCCAAAGTTCCAAGAAAAATATATGTGTCTCAAAGTTGTAGAAAACTTTCCCTTTTATAGCTTTTCTCCAACTTCTAAGATTAGGTCTTCATAGCCCAAAGCCCATGTGGTCCACCAAGCCCATGTGTGCAAATACCCATATAAAAGATATACCCCAAAAGAGGTCGTCGGAAATCTGGTATTATGGCCGGAAATTGGCCGGAAGAGTCGCCGGAAAATAGCTCAGGTGACCGGCAAAGTCCGCCCGGTCACCGTCAACGAGTCACATCGGGTCAACTCGGTCAACTCGGTCAGACCGAGTCAAACCGAGTCAGGGAGAGTCAAGACAAGATCACCGAGTCTAGTCAGATCTGAATCAGCTAAACTGCTTGGCTGAATAAGCTGAGTGGCATTGGCATAGGCCATTGCTCATGCCATAGCTGTGCATTACTATCATTGTGCATCACCATTTAAACTCCAGCCATGATGGCCCTGGGCTACTAATTTTAGTTCATGCCTTCACTGTCTCCATCACTCCATCAGCCAACATCACTCATTACACAGCACCACAACCTCTTCTACTTCCCATTCAGCCTGCAACTCATTACCATTCAATTTCACATCAGCTGCAATATCCTAGGCACACAACTGATTTCATTTCCCATTTGCAGTATAAGCTCAAGCCCAATACCAAATAAACCAGCCAAGTCTCAACCAACTCCTGCAATTTCAGTTGCAGCTCTTACCCATCACAGCCTCAGTCTCTTCCAGCAGCTTCAGCTATCTCCTTGTGCTTCAATCAAACTTCCCATTTAGTTCCCTGCAATTGCACCTTCTCAATCTAGACATACCTTTATTGCTTCTGCAACACAGCCTAACAACACAGACCACCAAGCAATTGCTTCAGCTCCATAATCACCAGCCAGTGCTCCACCATTCTACACATCAACACCACATTCCGTGCCTCGAGTCTCTAGCCATCAACCCATTTTATCACAAAGAAGACAAACCTTGCCTCGCAATTCGCCTCCTCTCGCTAATTCCAAATGTAGCCTGCATCCATCAAATCCCCGGGCAAAGCAAACACAACACCACCATTGCATCAACACATAAACAAAGAAGACCATCGATTCCATTGTAGCACCAAGCTCTTCTCAGCTTAACTCCCCATTTCACTGTGGAAGCGAAGAGCTGCTACTGCATCGCAATCTTCCATTGCCTGCAAGTACACAAGCCTAGCACTACACATTATGTCACTCAGCCGAACACGACAGCCACATACTTCCATCTGCTACTTCTTGCAAGCCACCAACACAAAGCACCAACACCTGCACCTAAACATACATCTAACCATTCATTCAAAACCGCCCAGCAGTCCCAAACTCCACTGCCTTTGCTGTTACATCACTAGCTCGCTCTCACGTCTTCTTTATGTTTTGCTGTCGTTATCCATTGCGTCGTTTATTTTAGCTTCCTGCGACTCCCTCGCGACGCCAAGTCGTTTATTAATCCCGCGAACTTTGTATATTGCGATATTATGGTCCTACATCTTGCCTCTTTTTCCTTGAATATTGCTTGAAGAGCGATTTTAAGGGAAAAATTCATTGTTGTAATAATCCTTGATTTTAATTGGCGAAGGAACAGCGAAAGAATACTTTTCTTGAAAAGTGCGTACTTGCCTCTATTCTTTTGGCGAGGTTACGGAGCTTCTTTGTAATATATATATGAAGTGTCGGCTCTTGCCTCATGAGTTTTGGAAAATAATCAATCTCATGAGCTCTTCTCATTTGTTAGGAAGTATGTTGTGCGATATTTGGATCCCTCTTTGAAATTCCTTTTGCTGGTTTTCTTGGGTTTAGTAGTGACCGTTTACACGTGTCCATATTTACCTCTTTTCGGTGCATTTAATGTTAACTAGGTCATAACATTTTCTCGTCTATTTATAGGAGCACCCCCCTGTGAAGAATTTTCCTTTTCCTTTTCATCTTCTTCATCGTCTGCAAGTATTCTTCTTCTTCATCGTTACGTAAGTGTTTGCCTATTATTGTCTCTTCTAGTCTTCTTCACCATTTTTGCTATTCCTAGCGGTTGTTACTCTCATGGCGTCCGGGTTTGTTAATTTTGCCATATAACGGTTGATTTTGTGGTTGATCAAATTAGCTTTTCTTGTTGAAATCATCTTTGGTATGATTAACTTTATAGTTCTCTTTCTTGCCATTGTTGTTTAGCAAGAACCAATCGAGAACTAAATTTACCGTGAAGGACCCTCTTCTTTCTTTGGGCTCGCCACCGAAACCTACTTCGCAACAAGAACCCCTCACGCACAAAAGCCCTCTTGGCGAGCAAAATCTATGGCTTCAAAACTGTGCAGGAGTGACAAGGTATTCAAGAAACATTTTTTTTTTATCAATAATGCATTGTTGCCTCTGTTTCTTATTTAATTTGTCATTCGCGGGATGATAAAACTGCGGTAATACTCCCAAAAGGCCTCGCTACTCCAAACTGTTACTCCCGACGTTCCATTTCCTTCATTCACACCTTCATCTCTGCTGCGAAATCTTCGCAAGATAATTTTGTGCCTCTTTCTTGGTAATATTACCAACGACAATATTTCTATACCTCAACTCCTCATAGACCAAGTTCCTTATCAATTTGTCCTACTACAAATGATCTTATACCTCCTTCTGCTATCAATGTCCCTATTATTTCTCCAATCACTTCTCTCCACTGAAACCTCCTCTTCTCATGAGGTTCCTTTGACAAAGGACGACTCGTCTTCTTTGTTTGAACAAATTCCTCTAACAATGAGAAAATTTGGAGGATAGATGTGGCCTTTAAGGTTCTTTCGGATCTCGTGAATGATGCCAAAAAGACTTCTTTGATCTGTCAAATCCAACGTCTGCGAGATTTTAAGCAAGCACCTTGATTCGATAAGGTCTCGCAAGCATCTTTGGTTCAAGAGATTAATAAGTTGAAGGATGATCTCAAGTTATGACCGCGAAGTGCAATAGTCTTCACCTTGAAAATCGAAATTTCACAACCTCTCGCTAGATCGTGACAATCTTTTCGGAAAAAATGAGGAGTTAAAAGGTATACTCTCCCCAACTTTTTTTTTTTTTTTTTTTTTTATTTTTTTTTTTTTTTTACAACTCAAATTCTTGTTCGCCCTCCAAGCATTAAACCGAGAAGCGAATAATGGAGATATATCGGATGGAGTCCATTGTTGAAGAAGTTCGAGTTGAGAGAGATGGTTGGATGGAGCAATATAATCTCTTAGATAATCTTCATACTTATGCGGTGATCAAATAAATAACTTGTCGAAAGAGAATTTTGATTTATCGCAAAAGCAAGACTTGTTAAGTAATGATTTATCTCGCCTCTCTTATGCTTTGACTAAATCGATTTGGAGTTGCAAACTTTATCGGATGAGAATCGAACTCTTCGCAAGAGAAACGTTCTTTGTTGAATAAGGTGGCGAACTATTCGCAGCGAGTATGATGCTTGTCAAAAGTTATGTGAAGAACACGAACAAGTTAAACATACTTTGAAAAACCAACTTGAAGAAATTCTGCATGAGAGAGATAAACTTATTCAAGGTAGAATAACGTTGAGTGTAAAAGCGAAGCAATTCCAAGAACAATGTGTCAATTTAGAAAAATCCAACTCTACTACGGCGATCGAAAACTCCAAACTTGTTTCCAATGAAAAGAATTTGCGATCTCGATTGAAAGGCTTAGTGGGAGATTCATTTGATGATGTCATGGACCGCTTGGGGAATAATTTCGTGACTTTAATTCAACATCTTTCTTCTCAAAAGGAAGGTAGTCAAATTATTTGACTATCTTAATTTATGTGTTTATTCCATGAATGCTTTATTACCCGAAAATGCCAATAATGTTCGATAAGAATTTTCTACGATCTTGTGTATTTGTTATGCAGACTACGAGAAAGCTTCGCTCCACTATCTCCACCCTCAAGTCGATTATTCTAAAATTCGCAAGGAAAACAGACTACTCTCGCGTCTCTTGCTCGTTCTCGCGGACCGTGCGGGCGAAGATTTGATTATATGTCTTATTGTAAGGACATTGATAGTAAGAATCGTCAAAAGGCATTGCTTCGCCAATTCCCTCTTAAAGCGGAAGTTCTTGTGAATAATATTTTGCTGTCCAAGTCTCTTGATCCTATTCACGTCGATCCTTTGGAAATAAGTGATGACGAAGTTCCCAATGCTCCAGATAGTGATTATGACTATGAAAGCGGCGAAGATCTCTCTGATAAGGAAGTCGTCGATGAAGATCCGAATAGCAAGACTCTTGATGAAAATCCGAAAATTGGCGAGAATGAAGGTGATGGAAACATTTCTAATGAAAATCCACCAATTGAAGGAGGCGAAGGCGATAAAGGCGCGAGAAAAGTCTCAACCATCCTCTGTATTTGATAATGCGGTGTAGAGTTAAATTCTCTTTGTAATTTGTTAGAATTCCTTTTTGTGTGAATGATTTAACTCTTTGATTGAGTAATTCCCATATTTCTTTCTTCCTTTTTTTAAGACCACCAAGCATGTTCGCTTATTGAATTTTTATTAAGTAGGTCTATCCCAATCGGGGATTTGATTTTAATTCTTCTCAACTTTGCGACAAAGTCGCGAGCCGCCTTACATTTTCATGCAAGAGGCCCATTGACCTTGCCTTATCATTTTTGTGTGGTCTTCCAAGTTAGACCTCCTAATTAGAGGTCTTCCCACCGCCACCACCTTTAATCGCGACAAAATCGCGGGACGTCTTTACACTTGCATGTAAAGACCCATTGATCTTGTCTTATCATTTTCCAAGTATTTTTGCCTCAGGATGTTTTAGTTGCGACAATATGACAGGCCTAGATATTCTTGCGAACATAAAGCCCCATGACATTGCCGTCGTGCGACGAAATCGCGGGACGTCCGTACACTTTCGTGTAAAGACCCATTGATCTCGCCTTACCCTCGCGTTAGTATTATTGCCTCTGCGGGATAATTGCACAAATATGACAAGCCTAAATTCTCTTGCGAAAACATAGCCTCATGACATTTGCGTCTGTTTTGACACCCCCTAATGGAGAGCGTCGCCCTTATCATCTCCCCAGGTTGCCCCTTCAAGGAGGCGAAACATCGGCCATACAAGACTAGCTCCTCCCATCCGGTCTTAACAACAACCCAGTTGTTTTGTGACCTCTTATCCCTTATACCTATAGGGTTTATGGTTACGAGGCTGCACCCTAAGTGGAGTTTTCTTGGGCGAGTGCAACATATGCCAAGACTTGCCAAGAATGGCGGGGTAGGTTCATCCATCCGGGCACTCTGGCTCAACCGTGTACCTCGGCGCCTTGAGCATACTGCTGACTCTAAGAAGAGACCCTCGGTCGCCCAACCGGGTATAACCTACATATATAGTTGGGAATCCAAGGTACCTCTTAGGATAGGCTTTCATGGGCCCCAAATTTTCATGACTCGGGCTTCGGGAGCGGTGTAACCTTCCCCACTGAGCCATGTCGAGAGATACCCCCTTATATGACGCACTTTAGGTCTTACATTTGCCTCTTTACGAAATGTTATTCGCGAACTAGGGTGTACGCCATAAAGGTTCGTCCCATTCTTTTACTCATTCATATTTGTTAAATCATTCAATCATTCATGTTTCATTATTTCTTTGATACTTGTTTGCGAAGTATTCGCACAATTATTTGTATTTTCATTTTCTTTCTTAAGCTGAATTCCCATATACTCTTGTCTGAGATTCTCGCACATCATTACTTCAATTGCTCTTTTTCTCTGTTTTTGTTGATTATTCACTTCTTATGCCTTTTGTTCCTCATATCCTTTGCTTCTTTATTACCATAATATTCGCTTTGTCTCTAGGCATTCACCTCGCGAGGTATGTTCGATCCTTACTTCTATGGCATCCACCATCAATTTCTCCTTTCTCTGCTCATCTCTCACATGTTGTTTCCAACCTTTTCTTTTGGCATTTCTTTCTTTGACTTTCTACATCTACTTCATGACATTGTTGCGACTCCTTCCAATCTCCTGTATAATACCAATGCCATTTGGATGTGGAAATTTTATACATTGATGATATGTTGATGCGACTCCCAAGATCTCATGAAGCCATGGCCTCCCAATCAGCGCATTGTATGGAGATTCCACGTCAACCACACAGAATAAAATATCAGTTGATAATCCTTGTAGAGGTATTCTCATGCGAACCTCTCCCTTTGGTTTGTTTGCAGTGCCATTAAAGCCATATATCTTGTATGTAGAGGGGATCAAATCTTCATCTTTTCCTCCCATCGTCTTGTAAGTATGGTAGAAGAGAATATTTAGAACTTAGGTGTCGACAAAGATTCGGTTGATCGCCCGACAAGCTTACGCCTCATCATCTTCTCCATCAATTTGGTTTCGGGTTAATCTCTAGTTTCACAACCAACGGGCTATCATGTGTTTCTCTTCCTTTTGGCACTTCATCTGCGAGAGAAAGAAATGGTCTTGACTGCCACTTTTCTAAGCTGCGTCGTTCTCGCCGGAGCTCATTATTTCTTTATCATTAGCATCTCTCGCAAAGACTCTCACCGAGCACGTTGTCATGAAAATCTTCGATTGTGCGATAGGAGTGGACGATAGAGTTGCAATTCAAATTTTTAGCTTTTGTTCCGACCTCTATCACAAATGTTTCCTTTCCTTTCGCCGACTTTCATTCTGTGCATTTACGGTGGTGGTGGTAATGTCGGCCTTTTTCTTCTCCCTTTAGAAAGTGATTTAGCTTCCTTGATCAATCATCCGAGAATAATTCTTTTTACGTTTCTACAATCGTTTGTTTGATGTCCATGGAAGCGATGGTAAGAACAAAACTCATGACTTCTGTCTCTTTGGTGGTGGTTCCATCCCGCGTTCCAAGGTCTTGGTACATCTTCCATCACAAGTATAGCCTCCCGAGATCTTTTCCACACTAGCATTCGGTGGAGGCATCTTAATTGGTTCCCATACTATTCTCTGCGATTTCTCTGCCCTCCATGGTTATATTGCCTTCGTCCACCGTAAGTTTCTTGCACATGATCTAGCCTTTGAATCTTATTATTAACATTACGGTTGTAGTAGTTCCTTTCTTGTTCAAACTCCTCTGGTCATGGCTTCCCATGGCTACTATCTTCATTGTCCCTCATCGACCTTCCTTCTTTGTCCTTGCGAAGTGCTCGCCCCTTTGTATTTATGAATTGAGGTAACAAGCTTGCGTTCGCAGCATTCGAGTTTGTGTTCGCGGCCAGGATAAGAATTCATTTCATTCTGTCTTTCTTCTGAGGCGATATATTCTTCTGTAACTCTCATGATTACGCCATCGTGATTGTATTTTTGACTCTAAAAATTTGAATGTATAACAAGTTAGTCGCGAAGAGAGCATTCACAAATGAGAGGATGAGATATCTTTCCTCAACCCGTCTGCCATTTCGCTACACATGGTTCTCCATCTTATTGTCAATTGCCTTAAGCTCTCGCCAACCCTTTGTTTCAACCCGAATACATCTTCAATACACAGTCGTGAAGAGTTGTTACTTATGTATGCTCCCGGGAATGTGGCTTGTAAATGATTGAATGATGTGATTGTGTTCCTTGGTAGACCCTCAAACCATTTTAGTGCTTCTCCAATTAGGCTTGATGCGAAATATTTTTGCATAGTATGGCATCATGATTCTCCCTTGCAACATACACCTCATATAGGCCTTGATATGTTGTACCGCACGGGTTGTTCCATCGAAGATGTTTGTTAATGCGGGAGATTGCACTTAGGAGGTATTCCTCCCATACGTACTTCTAGCGTGAAGGGATTCTTCGCGGCCTCTGCGATGGCTTCATCAATTGTTTCCTTCCTCCTTCCCTTCTATTGTTCAACAATCCTCTCATTTCGGCCAGTTCTCTTAAGATTTGTTCATTTGCCTCGAGAACTTGATTCTCTTTGGTCTTTTTAGCTCGCTTCTCTCCTTCTTCGCTCGTGCCTATTTTGACCTTCTTGCTCGTTATTTTCTTCTCTTCTTTCCCTGCGACGCTCTTCTTTCGTTTCTTTCTTCAATTCGCACGCCATTATATCGGTTGTTCTCTCTTCTTGGCTGTCTCTCATCTCTCATCTGCACCCTCTCATATTCTTCATTAATATTTCTATTGGTACGATTTTGTTCCCTCCTTCTTTCTCGGTTGTCATGGTTATTTCTTAGGATTGCCTCTTCCATCTCTTGATTTTCCATTTCTTCTCTTATCCTTTCTCTCTCGCGAGCTAGCCGCGCTTGTTCAATGTAGTGTCTCTCAATGTCATCCTCGATCTCTCGGTTTCTTCTCGAGTTCTTCTCTCCGTGCAAGATTATTCCCCCTTGCCCAATTTGGGTCATTCGGTTCTTGGAGTTGCATGTTTCCTTGATTTTCCCTATTCCGCTCATTTTGAAGATTTTTGGTTGAGGAATATAACGATCTTCTATTTCCCCTCTTCTCTCGCCATGCTCTATATTCGGATTTTGTGTTTCTTCCTCGGTACTTTCTGTTGGTAAAACTCTCCTTCTTTCTTCCCTATTCGATCTTGAACTTGATCTCACGCTACTTCTAGATCTCCTATTTTGCAACCTCATATTTTCCATCCTCAATTCATGATTCTGTCTTGTCAAGTTTGCTCGTTCCTCTGCCTCTAGCCGTCTCTCTTCGTGTATTGTTTGTCTCAATCTTTCTAATCTTTGCGATTTCTTCGTTTACGGATTCATTTCTCCATTCATTCCTTGCTCTCCTCTCCTTGTCCATTGTTCACTAAGCTGCTGCTCCTCTTCTCTCTCGTCTTCAGAATCAGACCTCCAAGTATGTACACTTACTCTATCATAATCCACAGCTGCGTTTGCTACTGGGGAGATCGGTGGTTGATTTTGATCTTCTCCATCGTTTCTCATATTCATCCTTGATCCTTGATTCTCTGTTTCATTCCTCCTTTCTCGACAAGTCTCCCACTTCTTCTTACAATCGTTGGTTGCCCTTGTACATTTCTTCTTCTAGTCATTTTTTCTTTTCCAATGAATTCTTGAGTATCTTCTTCAAATCTTTTCTTTGTTAATCCAAATTCCTTCCAATTTCTACGTCAATCTCTGCTCTCAATCCTGTTGTTTAGCGCATATGTAGTAGCAGGATTTCCCACACTACACCCCTTACTCGATTTTGCTTAATTAATCCATTTGAAAGATGAATAATCAAAATACTTTATTGATTGTTTTCTTGAAAGGTTTACAAAGAAATAGAATTACACTTAGAAATTAAAACACTCTTGATTTTCTCTCCTAATGACTTGCTCAACAATTCCAAAAAGATCTGTCTAGACTCCATTTCCTCCAAACACAACCCACCTTTTGTTCAAACTCCTCCTTGAACTACACCCGCAACTTCACAAAGATCACCAATTCCTATCCAAATGAACCTTCATATCATTCCATGTACTCACTGCAAGCACCAAACCCACGCTGCTCCATTCAAACCACCAAATTATCAGTGCAATTCACCATCTCCTACAATCAAACTAAGCTCGAACCATCTAAACCACCAACAAAACCCATTTCTCGTAACTCAAACCGGATTTGAAATTCTCCTTCGATGCCTCGATAATCAATTCAAACTCTTCTTCCTTGTCTCGATTTCATATACACAAAGAAACCCCCAAAATACAATCACCAAGCCATCAATTCCACAACCACGATCACCATATTCATATCCAAGTGCAACCCAGCTCAAATTCCAACTCTTTAATTCATTACAGGCTCCAATTTCTCCATTTCAAAGAAAACCCTAACTCCAATCTGCTCCTTCTTCTTATAACGAGATTAGAACTCAAATCGATACAAACCCCGAAATCCATTGAACCCATCTCTGCAACTTCAGTCACCATCTTTATTCTCACACTCATCCATTAATTCAGCAACAACGACTTCATTTCTTCGACCTACTCTTCTCGGCAAAGCAAACTTCGTCTGCTGTTGCTTTCTTGAACTCTTAGAAACAGCAAAACCATCTTAATCTCTGACGGATACCGGAATTAGAACTCAATTGGAGTGAATACTCATCTTCAATTTCATCTTTTCATCAGATCCCCTTTATACATAACCACATCTTCTCTGAGTTTCAGGTGATGCTAATGATTGACACTTCTCGATTTAGGGTTAGATAAGTGAGTTATAATTGATGTTCTGTCACCTTGATAAGGGCTACCCAGATGGCATCCCCTTAACCACAGCTAGTCTTTGTTTAGTACTCCTCCAAATAGAGTTGCCCCTTAACCTTGGCTCAACTCCCAATAGCATGTGAAATGACAATTACGCCTTTTTGATGATTTCCGCTTCTTTTCCTCCGTGCGACTCCAGAGTACCTAATAACTCAAAAACACGCGTAAAGTACATAATTCACCAGAAAAATAGCAAAGAAAGCGTAACTACTAGATAGTAAATTAGGTATTTTATAACACCTATCAGATTCCCCCACACTTAGACTTTGCTAGTCCTCGAGCAAATTAAACAAAACAATTCTAAAATACATACAGCTCTCCGTGTCGTCGAGGCTACGGTTACTCTTAGCATGAATAACAGGCCTTTGAACCCCTAGGTGTCCCTAGTGGACGAGTTATAGTCTCGTGAGGGTTTACTAGAGATATACCCACAAAACCTATATTTTCAACTTACTAGTTCTCCGAAATGATAGCATCCAACGCGCTAATAAGACATAGAGATTCTGCACACTAGTCATAAGAAGTTAGACACATAAATGAACAAAATCTCATTCTTAAAAGTTGAGAGAGAAATAACCATCCCTTCTCGAAAGAAATTCGGGTTCGGAGTGATCGAAAGTCTCGACTCTGCCTCACAAGAAAGGGTTTTATGAAGTTGCTCTCAATAATAAACAACTTTTTATGGGTCACACATGTGTCCAGGTTGGAATGAAGAGAGAATCCTGTGACACGTTGAATGGTAGGAAGGTAAAAACCCTCCGAAATATTTTGAAAACCCACATCTTTTATAATTTTTGAAAACCCATTTTTCTGACGATATCTTTCTAAAGGAAATCAACCATTTAACGAAGGTGGGAATATGCTTACTTACCTCGTATCCGTTCGGCGTGCAGCTAGCACCACTCTCACAGCATCCATAGAAACGTCTTCGGTCTTCAATCGGTGTCTTTGGTCTTCAATCGGTGTCTTCATCTTCGTCTTCGGTCTTCAACTCTTGATGATAACTCTTAAACTTCGTAGAATCTTAACAATATGATTCTTTACCTCAAATTCCTTGTCGCTGGAAACTTCATTATAGATATTCCTTCTTTCCATTGGCTTTATTGAAAGAATACAAAACTAAAAACGAACTATACAAACCCAAAATATATATATTTTTTAGACATAAAAAATAAAACAAATACAAAATAAAAACGAAATAAAACAATAAAACTAGTAATGAACCTAAAGAAATTTTCTCTTGTCTTTTTTTTTTCTTTTATATATATATATATATATATATATATATATATATTTTTTGAGACAAGAGAAAATAAAATACAAATAAGATAAAATAAAACAAAAATGTAAGTACAAAGGCCATGGTGTAAGTACTTTACCGCTTGATTCTTCACAACTTATATGTCTTGATATCATAAACTTCTCGAACTCTCATCTTGATAATTTTCACTCTTGTACAATAGTCTTCAACTTATAAAAATTCTGCTCCTTGTTTTGTTGCTTTACTTGAATCTGAAATTTGCTCATTTTCGTATCGTTGCTTGTAAACCTCGAACATGTTCAACTTTCCTTCAAATTTTGTGATGCTCCTCTTGTTGATGATGATGGTGTTTCTATGGACCTGTTGGTGTAGAGAGAGATAAGGTGGATGGTGCTAACTGCGAACAAGATTACAAGTGGTATGTAAGTTAGCAATTCGATGTCACCATCATGATTGATAAAAATAGCACTCAAAAGATCAAAATAGTGATTCTAGTGGTGGGAGGTTGGACAGCTCACCATTCTGCCCGGAATTTACGTACGGTGACACACACTCTAAAAGCACAAATTTAGACAGGTACAAAGAATTGAAGGTTGGTGCCTCACATTATGTAACTTGGGTAGTCTCCACTATAGGGGATCACTGCTCTAATACCGAATTCAGTCTGCACCTTATTTGCCACTGGCATGGTTAAATCCAACTTTAACTCTCATACAATTAAGAAACCCGATCATGTTCTCTGTCATCTCTAAGTTCAGTCACTAGTATGAGATTCTCGATGTAATCTTAGCAACATGTATACTATGTGACTCTAAACTAACCATAAGTTGGAGTTTTCTTATTCACTAGTTTTCACAAAATTTCAAAAATTTACAACGCAAATGCTTAACCACTCCCCCACACTTAAACTTTACATTGTCCTCAATGTAATTGAATCGTCCAAAGTAAGTCAAGGTGGGAAATTCTAACAAGAAATCAGAAAAAATAAAAAACAAGACACGAAAAAGCTAAAAACAAGACAATAAAGAAATACAAGACAAGAAATACTCATCCTTTGGGTTGCCTCCCAATTAGCGCTTGGTTTAAAGTCGTCAGCCCGACTATCTCCTTGCTTTCTATGACTCCTCCATAGGGAGCACATCCACAAAGTTAACTCCTTCCACCACTTCGGAAGTGAAATTCTCATAATATGGTTTCAACCGGTGCCCATTAACTTTAAGTTCTTTCCCTGTAGCTATGCTACGAATTTCTACTGCACCATGAGAAAACACATTAGTAACAATAAAAGGTCCGATCCATCGTGACCTTAATTTACCCGGAAATAATTGCAAGCGAGAATTAAACAAAAGCACTTTCTGCCCAATGCAAAATTGTTTTCTAGAAATCATGTTATCATGAAATGCCTTCGTCTTTTCCTTATAAATTCGCGAGCTTTCAAATGCATCATTGCGAAGATCCTCTAGCTCTTGGAGTTGTAACTTTCTTTGCTTTCCATCCCCATCCATCTCCATGTTGCATTGTTTAATAGCCCAAAACGCCTTATGCTCAATTTCAACGGGTAAATGACAAGGTTTACCATACACAAGCCTAAAAGGAGACATCCCTATAGGTGTTTTATATGCGGTTCTATACGCCCACAAAGCATCATTAAGTCGCATGCTCCAATCTTTCCTTGTTGGGTTCACCGTCTTTTCTAGAATGGATTTCACCTCCCGGTTAGACACCTCGGCTTGTCCATTTGTTTGGGGATGATAAGGTGTTGCAATCTTGTGTGACACATTGTACTTCGTCAACAAGCTTTGTAAAATCCTGTTTTTGAAGTGAGAACCCACATCGCTAATTATGGCTCTTGGAATTCCAAACCTTGCAAAATATGAGCTTGCACAAAATCTGAAACCACTTTAGAATCATTAGTTGGGGTGGCTTTAGCTTCCACCCATTTCGAGACATAATCAACCGCAAGTAAGATATAAAAATTCCCATGGGAGTTGACAAAAGGCCCCATAAAATCAATACCCCATACATCAAAAACTTCAATAAATTGAATAAAAGTTTGTGGCATTTGATTTCGGGCACCTAGATTGCCGGTTCTTTGGAACCTATCACAAGTTGTACAAAATATATGTGCATCCTTAAACAAAGTTGGCCAATAAAAACCACTTTCAAGTACCTTGTGAGCGGTTCTCTTACTCCCAAAATGTCATCCGCAAGCATAGGAGTGACAAAAAGACAAGATATAATTAAATTCAGATTCGGGAACGCACCTTCGTATTACTTGGTCACTACCATGTTTCCACAAGTATGGATCATCCCATATGTATTCGTTCCCTAACTTCTTAAGTTTGTCCCTTTCAGCACGAGACAAGTTCTTTGGGATTTGTTTAGAAACTAAGTAATTCACAATATCGGCATACCATGGTTCTCCAAAGGCAATTGAGAATAGTTGCTCATCCGGGAAACTTTCACGCAATGGGATAGTCTCCTTGTCCACAGCAAGTCGGCTCAAGTGATCCGCAACGGTGTTCTCAATTCCTTTCTTGTCTTTGATTTCAATATCAAACTCTTGCAAGAGTAAAATCCACCGTATGAGCCTCGGTTTCGCCTCTTTCTTTGTAAGCAAGTACTTAAGTGCTGCATGATCAGAAAAGACAACAACTTTTGTACCAATTAGATAAGAGCGAAACTTTTCTAAAGCAAAAACAATGGCTAATAACTCTTTTTCAGTGGTTGTGTAGTTTTTTTGGGCCTCATTTAACGTTCTAGAAGCATAATAAATAGCATGAGGAAGTTTCCCCACACGTTGCCCAAGCACCGCACCAACCGCATAATCACTAGCATCACACATGAGCTCAAAAGGCTTACTCCAATCCGGTTGTTTAATGATAGGGGCTGAAATCAAAAGTTCTTTCAAACGATTGAATGCCACCATACATTTTTCATCAAAGTTAAAAACCACATCTTTTTGCAATAAGTTACAAAGTGGTGATGCTATCTTGGAAAAGTCCTTGATGAATCTACGATAGAAACCTGCATGACCAAGAAAAGAGCGTATCTCCCTCACCGTAGTGGGAGGGGTTAGAGCACGAATAAGGTCTATCTTAGATTTATCGACTTCCAAGCCTTTAGAAGATATTATATGGCCTAAAACTATGCCATGAGTTACCATGAAATGGCACTTCTCCCAATTTAGCACAAGATTTGTTTCAACACATCGTTCAAGGATTAGAGACAAATTGTTCAAGCAAAGGTCAAATGAATCACCAAAGACACTAAAGTCATCCATGAACACTTCGATTATGTTTTCAACATATTCCAAAAGATACTTACCATACACCTTTGAAAAGTAGCTGGAGCATTGCATAAGCCAAAAGGCATCCTTCTATAAGCAAAAGTACCGAATGGACAAGTGAAAGTGGTTTTCTCTTGGTCCTCCGGCGCTATCACAATCTGATTATAACCTGAATAGCCATCAAGAAAGCAATAATAAGAGTGTCCAGCTAAACGTTCAAGCATTTGATCAATAAAAGGCAATGGAAAATGATCTTTCCTAGTAGTGGCATTCAATTTTCTATAATCAATACAAACCCTCCAACCGGTTTGCACACGAGTTGGGACAAGTTCATTCTTATCATTCTCCACCACTGTCACACCTGATTTCTTTGGTACTACTTGTACCGGGCTTACCCACTTGCTATCGGATATGGGGTAGATAACACCCACTTCCAAAAGCTTGAGTATTTCCTTTTTCACAACTTCCATCATGGGAGGATTCAAACGACGTTGCGCTTTCCTTGTAGGCTTTGCATCATCCTCCAAACGAATTTTGTGCATACAAACGGCAGGGCTTATACCCTTGATATCGGCAATTGTCCATCCTATGGCCGTCTTGTACTTCCTTAGCACCCTTAGAAGTTTTTGCTCCTGTAAATCATTAAGATCATTAGAAACAATCACAGGTAACTCTTCATTATCACCCAATTACAATTACTTTAGGTGATCGGGAAGAGGTTTCAATTCTAAAATTGGAGATTTAACAATTGAAGGTACAAGCTTTTCATCACTGCATGGTAAAGAAATAAAAGAGATATTATGAGTTTCCGGGCATCCTTGTAGTGAATTAAGATCACCAAGGGCTTCCTTGACTTCATTACCACACTCTACACCATTATCCATGGATGTAGTTAACACGGTTTCCAAAGCATCATCACCATTTAATTCAAACATTTGTTGTGCCAATGTATCCATAACATCAATGGAGAAACAAGAGTGGACATCGCTAGGATATCTCATCGTCTCGAAAATGTTGAAACGTATTGTTTCTCCATCAAACTCCATGGTTAACGTTCCCTTATCCACATCAATTATGGTTTTCGCCGTTTTCATGAAGGGACGCCCAAGTAGCAATGGAAGAGACGAGTCCGGTGAACCTTCATCCATCTCTAACACGCAAAAGTCAGCTGGAAATACAAGTTGATTAACCTGCACAAGAACATCCTCAACAATACCCATTGGGTAGACATTAGAGCGATCGGCTAATTGCAATACAATTTCAGCCTTTTTAAGAGGACCAAGATCAAGTGAATTATACATTGACGCAGGCATAACATTAACGGTTGCACCTAAATCCAACATAGCTTTGTTAAATGTTGTGTTACCAATTGTGACGGGAATGTCAAAACTACCCGGATCCTTGCACTTAAGTGGGAGTTTGTGTTGTAAGATTGCCGAAGCATTCTCCCCCACACTAAGCACTTCATTACCTTTGAGCCTTTGTTTGTTGGTACACAAGTCCTTCAACACCTTTGCATACTTTGGTACTTGCTTAATAGCATCAATGAGTGGTATGTTCACATGGATCTTCTTTAGAACGTCTAAAATCTCCTTTTCTAGTTCCGCCTTCTTAGAACTTGCAAATCTGCGAGGAAAAGGTAAAGGAGGAACATAAGTAGAAACCGGAGTTTTAGAGTTAGGAATAGGTACCTCAGAAGTTTGGGGAGAATCCTCATTATTCTCCTCTAAAACAGGTTCCTTGGGTGTTTCCACCTTGCCCGAATCAAGAACCCGGGTTGCACAAGTTGTGTACCACTTCTCAACGTAATAGCATTGACACCCTCTTTTGGGTTAATAGGTTGAGAAGGGAGTTTCCCACTATTTTGTGCCTTCAATTGGTTCAACTCAATAGCCATGGAGCCCATTTGTGTTTGCAACTCCTTGATAGCACTCTTAGTTTCCTGTTGACTTTCTTTAAACATGGTAGAAATACCTTGCATCATTGTTTGAAGCTTTGAATCAATATCGGAACCTTGATTTTGCATTGATTGTTGTGCTTGTGGTTGCTGAAATTGTTGTCTCGGCTGGAATTGTTGTTGTTGAGGTTGAAATCCACTTGAAAAGTTGAAGGTAGGTTGTTGAACCGCTCCTTGCTTGTTGGCATAGCTAAAATTGGGGTGATCTCTCCATCCCGGATTGTAAGTGTTTGAGTAGGGATGATACCGTCTTTGTTGATTTGGAAAGATCGCATTAGCTTGCTCGTCCTCATAAGTTTGAGAAGAACTTGGTATAACTGCGGCTGCAACTTGTTGCATCATTGCCGACATGTTACCCATTTGTTGACGAAGTTCCTCAACCTCGCTCACTTCATTCACTCTTCTTAGAAGCACATCCGAACCACGACTCAAAAACTGTTGGGAGTTTGCTGCCATGTTTTCAATCAACTCTCTAGCTTGTGCCACCGTTTTGCTAACTAGTGCACCACCACCCGCAGCGTCAATAAGATTCCTATCACTTGATTGGAGTCCTTCATAGAAGTATTGGATGATCATAGCGTCACTGAATTGGTGGTGAGGACAGCTTCCAACCAATCTCTTGTATCGTTCCCAACATTCATATAAGGATTCTCCCACGTTTTGCTTCATCCCACAAATCTCCTTGCGAATTTGAGTAGCCTTTGATGCAGGAAAATATCTCTCTAAAAAGAGTTTCTTCAACCCATTCCATGTTGTGACACTTCCGGGAAGTAAATAGTACAACCAATCCTTAGCACTATCCATTAAAGAGAAACGGAAAACTTTCAACATTGCACCATCCGCCTCAACATCCGCTGGAAGCATAGCCGTGACAATGGTGTGGAAGTCCATAAGATGTTTGTTTGGATCTTCATTCACCATGCCTAGGAATTTTGGTAATTCTCTAAGCAATCCCGGCTTTATCTCAAAAGTAAAGTTCGTTTGGATACACCCCTGTTGTGTATCAAGCCTATGAGAAGCCAAGTCCTTGAGTGAACGATTTGCATCACCCATTGCTTCTTCTTCTTCAACTTGTGGTTCGTCTACGATTGGAACCTCTTGTTCTCCTTCTATTTGTACTTCTCCTTCCACCTCTAACTCTAGATTTTCTGTTGTGTCTTGAATTGGTTGGAGTATTGTGCCCCTTCGAGTAGCTATCCCGCACCTTGGGTAGTTCCAATCTTTAGAAGCCAGGGATTAGGTACCTGAAAACAATTCTCCCAAACAAGTGAGAAACAAGACAAGAACCGAAAAGCAAAGATAAAAGCGAGTAAATTATAAAAAGAAACTAAAACTTAATAACAAGCCGTATGCCTCCCCGGCAGCGGCGCCAAAATTTGATCGCTATCGTAAGCGTCAAAAATAATTTCACTTTCTTACTCACTAAATTTAAATGAAGTACAAGGTAAGGAAGAGTTCGTATCCACAGAGAGGCAATTGTTGTTATGCGATTTTCAGTTTCTAAGGTAACCAAGGGGGGATGTTTGTTTTATCTAAGAAATAAAAGTAATTGAAAGCAAAGTAAGTAATTCGAATAATCAATAAGGAGAAGATATTGGTCACGGGATAGTATCATTCACAAACATGTATTTTCATCAATGATTAGAATTGGTATTTTAATCTCTCATCTACTAATAGTCCTAGGATACCTTGATCGCAAGTATATCCCGCTAATTCCTTGTTTTCATCACAACCACATTAAAAGATGCATATGTGAATTCTTCCAAGAAAGCAACCTAAAGTGTAAAAGCACAATTAGATTTAACTCCCTAAAAGCAATAAGTTCTATGGAATAAGACTAATCAATGCAAACGAATGTGTAAAAGCACTAATCGTTTTAACAAAAGTTATGATTCACTTGTGACCAGTAGGATATATCACTACAAGCACTACCCACAATTATGCTACTTAGAATCAGGGATAAATAACTTTTTCGTATTGAAAACCCTAATATAGCTCTAGAGATGAATGTAAATCGGATTGATTCCAGACTCAACCAAACAAAACTGTCAAATCATATAACACTATTAATTGTGAATCACAAACAATAAAATATTGAGACAAAACTAATTCATTGAATCATATAACATATTGAGAAATCAACTTTATCCCATAACCAATAATATGTTTAGCTACTCATAGCTATGGAGTTCATCATAAAAATATTAATTGAAAAGAAGAAGATGAACAAAACCAATAATATGTTTAGCTACTCATAGCTATGGCTCTCCAAAGTTCCAAGAAAAATATATGTGTCTCAAAGTTGTAGAAAACTTTCCCTTTTATAGCTTTTCTCCAACTTCTAAGATTAGGTCTTCATAGCCCAAAGCCCATGTGGTCCACCAAGCCCATGTGTGCAAATACCCATATAGAAGATATACCCCAAAAGAGGTCGTCGGAAATCTGGTATTATGGCCGGAAATTGGCCGGAAGAGTCGCCGGAAAATAGCTCAGGTGACCGGCAAAGTCCGCCCGGTCACCAGTCAACGAGTCACATCGGGTCAACTCGGGTCAACTCGGTCAGACCGAGTCAAACTGAGTCAGGGAGAGTTAGCACAGCATCAGTTGAGTCTAGTCAGATCTGAATCAGCTAAACTGCTTGGCTGAATAAGCTGAGTGGCATTGGCATAGGCCATTGCTCATGCCATAGCTGTGCATTACTATCATTGTGCATCACCATTTAAACTCCAGCCATGATGGCCCTGGGATACTAATTTTAGTTCATGCCTTTACTGTCTCCATCACTCCATTAGCCAACATCACTCATTACACAGCACCACAACCTCTTATACTTCCCATTCAGCCTGCAACTCATTACCATTCAGTTTCACTTCAGCTGCAATATCCTAGGCACACAACTGATTTCATTTCCCATTTGCAGTATAAGCTCAAGCCCACTACCAAATAAACCAGCCAAGTCTCAACCAACTCCTGCAATTTCAGTTGCAGCTCTTACCCATCACAGCCTCAGTCTCTTCCAGCAGCTTCAGCTATCTCCTTGTGCTTCAATCAAACTTCCCATTTAGTTCCCTGCAATTGCACCTTCTCAATCTAGACATACCTTTATTGCTTCTGCAACACATCCTAACAACTCAGACCACCAAGCAATTGCTTCAACTCCATAATCACCAGTCAGTGCTCCACCATTCTACACATCAACACCACATTCCGTGCCTCGGGTCTCTAGCCATCAACCCATTTTATCACAGCAGCACAAACCTTTCCTGCAATTCAGCTCCTCTGCTAATTCCAAATGTAGCTGCATCCATCAAATCCCTGGCAGCAAACACAACACCACCATTGCATCAACACATAAACAGCAGCACCATCGATTCCATTGTAGCACCAAGCTCTTCTCAGCTTAACTCCCCAATTCAGCTGTGAAGCAGCAGCGTTACCAGACTGCAATCTTCCATTGCCTGCAAGTACACAAGCCTAGCACTACACATTATGTCACTCAGCCGAACACGACAGCCACATACTTCCATCTGCTACTTCTTGCAAGCCACCAACACAAAGCACCAACACCTGCACCTAAACATACATCTAACCATTCATTCAAAACCGCCCAGCAGTCCCAAACTCCACTGCCTTTGCTGTTACATCACTAGCTCCGGTCTAGACTCCATTTCCTCCAAACACAACCCACCTTTTGTTCAAACTCCTCCTTGAACTACACCTGCAACTTCACAACATCACCAATTCCTATCCAGCGAACCTTCATATCATTCCATGTACTCAGCTGCAAGCACCCAGCCACTGCTCCAGTTCAAACCACCAAATTACTGTGCAATTCACCATCTCAGCTACAATCAAACTAAGCTCCAGCTTCTGTCTAAACCACCAACAAAACCCATTTCTCTGTAACTCAAACCGGATTTGAAATTCTCCTTCTGATGCCTCGATAATCAATTCAAACTCTTCTTCCTTGTCTGATTTCATATACACAGCAAAACCCCCAAAATACAATCACCAAGCCATCAATTCCACAACCACGATCACCATATTCATATCCAAGTGCAACCCAGCTCAAATTCCAACTCTTTAATTCATTACAGGGCTCCAATTTCTCCATTTCCAGCAAACCCTAACTCCAACTGCTCCTTCTTCTTATAACGAGATTAGGACTCGAAATCGATACAAACCCCTGAAATCCATTGAACCCATCTCTGCAACTTCAGTCACCATCTTTATTCTCCCACTCATCCATTAATTCAGCAACAACGACTTCATTTCTTCGACCTACTCTTCTCGGCAAAGCAAACTTCGTATTCTGTTGCTTTCTTGAACTCTCAGAAACAGCAAAACCATCTTAATCTCTGACGGATACCGGAATTAGAACTCAATTGGAGTGAATACTCATCTTCAATTTCATCTTTTCATCAGATCCCCTTTATACATAACCACATCTTCTCTGAGTTTCAGGTGATGCTAATGATTGAGAAGATAATAACACTTCTCGATTTAGGGTTGGATAAGTGAGTTATAATTGATGTTCTGTCACCTTGATAAGGGCTACCCAGATGGCATCCCCTTAACCACAGCTAGTCTTTGTTTAGTACTCCTCCAAATAGAGTTGCCCCTTAACCTTGGCTCAACTCCCAATAGCATGTGAAATGACAATTACGCCTTTTTGATGATTTGCGCTTCTTTTCCTCCGTGCGACTCCAGAGTACCTAATAACTCAAAAACACGCGTAAAGTACATAATTCCCCAGAAAAATAGCAAAGAAAGCGTAACTACTAGATAGTAAATTAGGTGTTTTACAACACCTATCACTGACAAAATTAATGTTGTTTTAAAAATGCTGTGATTATTGAATGATGACAAAATTAATGTTGTTTTAAAAATAGATGAAAGGAGTGAGAAGATCACCAAGGGTAAATCCGAAGAGTACAGAAGAAGATAATTCACAACAGAGTAATAAAGATGTAGCCACAAAAAAGAAGAGAGTGAACAAGCAGTTGTTGGTTGATAAAGAGCAAGACGTTGTTAAAAGAAGAAAGAGCAGCAGAAATGAAGAACCAGAAGTAGATTCGGAACAAGACGAATCGGAACAAGAAAGTCAAAGAGCTAAAGCAACAAAAAGAAAGAGGGGGACCAATAAGAAGAATGACCAGGAAGAGGAAGCAAACTGGAAAGAAGAAGAAGAACAATGAACAACAAGCGAAGCACGTAAAGGAAAGAAAAAGCCGGAGGTTGAAGATGATTCAGAGGATGAAGAATCATATTCAGAATCAGAACAACAACAAGTAGCCGCAGAAGGCGAAACATAGGAAGAACAAACAGGTAAAACTTTATACATTATTTTTTATTTGAGTTCTATACTGCAATATAGTTAAGTTCATTTCTATATTAAATATAAAAATAAATGAATGAGTTGCGTGTATGCAGTCGAAGTAGGGAAGAGCGAAACGAAGTTCAAATCATGTCTGATACCATTGATTGAAATGTGCAACTTTCTATACAAGTTGTTTGAAGTAGGAGGAGATAGCAAGAATGGAAAAGCACTAAAGGAATGTGTGTTGGGAATTTATAAGACCATTCTACGGGAAAAGAGATCGATGCAACAAATGATAAGTGGTTAGTCAAAATCATCCCGGCAATACTGACTACTTATTGGAGCATTCGATAAAGAAAAGAAGATATTCAGGTTTGGAAAAAGAAAACTTCTTATCAGTGCAAAATAGAGCCAACAGACTTTTCATTAATCTTCAAGATAAAAAGGGTCATCGAGAGTGAGGAGTTGAAGAGGTTGTTGAAGAAAAAAAAATGATGTTGTAGTCACTGCATGGTTTAAGAACAAGTTCAGAGCAGGGGAAGAAGAACATAAGAGTGATAAAATAAAGAAGTCTGAAATTGAGCGCAAACTAAAAGCTGCCGCTGAGGATCAGTCTGACCCACAGCATTTTGTGAGACTATTTGCTATGTGGTTGTGCGCAGTTGTCTTCTTCCCAGATTCTGGTGCAATAGGATTTGCAAAGAATTGGCTTCCTTATATTTTGAACATGGAGAAAGTGTCATGGACAGATCACATAGTAACCTATCTTCTTAAATACATTGGAAAGCAGAAAGGAAAGAATGGAAGTGTTCTGGCTGCACAATTCTACCGGTAAAAAAGAAAGAAAAAGTTCATTTAATATAATGTTTATTTTTGAAAATAGTAAAATGCATATCAGACGTCAAACTAACCTCATTGATTCTCTCAGATGCGGTATTGGTTCTGCGAACATACGAGAAAAAAATTCGTCGCAAAGAGGACAAATTTTGAAACCGCAACACCAAGATTCATGAGATGGAGCCAACACGCAATCTGCAAAGAATGGTAAAACAATTTCAAGGGAAATGTGGAGATACCATGGACATGACTTGGTTCACTCGTAAGGTAACATATTTGTTTACTCAATTTATATTTCAAATAGATTTCACTTTTTATCATGTCAACAAAAGGAAGTTGATACCAGTTTAGGGAGTCAACAAACAAAGTTAGTGTATCAACAAAATGAAGTTGATACACAAATGTGTACTGATTATAATAATTATACTTGTGTCAACAATGGAAGTTGATACCAGTTTAGGGAGCATTTGTATGTATACAGATTATACTTGCACATTTATTGAATCTATGTCAACAATGGAAGTTGACCCAAAAATGAATGTAATCAAAAATATATATTTTGTGTACCAACAATAAAAGTTGATACAATTTCTTGGAGTCAACAACAAATGTTTACACAGAAATTTAAATCTTCCACATTCTATTTTGTGTCAACAATGGTAGTTGACATCATATCTAACATGTAGTTCAGTCTTAGTGTCGCAAATCACTCGGGGGCTACGCCCCCTCGTGAAAGATATATTATGGTTATAAAGTTGGAAAAAAATATTATGCTAACTGTATTTTTATGTCGATTTGCAGGTTCATGAAGATGTTGTTGATCCGGTGATGAAGAAGAGATGTATTTGATAGACATGTTAGCACCAAAGACGCCGATTGGAAGTAGAGAGGCATAGGAATGAGAATCTGATAGAGGAAAACATTAATCTTCTACTTGACAACCAGGAGATAACATATGAAAGGAGGGGGCAAGCGACTAAATCAATGAGCAACATAATATTCATGAAGAAACTTATTGACAACAACAAGGACATGATGCATTTGAAGCCCGAGGATAAAGCAAGACTTGATGAAATTGCTATAGAAGTGAAGCAATGGGAAGAAAAGGAGAAAAATCTCAAAAAAGCAAGAGAAACGTCAGAGAGTACTCAACAGGAAATCAACGCTATGATTGAGACAACTTTAACTACACTGGAGAATACAAATGAACAACCATCTAGAAATCGGGATCAAGCCGAGTTGGAAATCGAGTTGAAACCTTCAAAAGCAGGATGAAGATGACTTGAATGAAGAAGAAGAAGAAGAATCAAGTCAAATGGCACTTGTCACTTTCGGATGGAGGTGAAAATGATTTGCGCGAAAAGCTTTAAAAAGGGTTATCGAGTGGATTGAATGTCAATGTACAAATAGACCCAAATTTATTGGCAAGCTGGAGGATGGGACGTGCTTTAGGAAAAGAAGAAAAAATAAGACAAGAGGAAGCAAATCTTCATATTGCTAATGTGGTTCCAGATACTGGTAACTCAGATGAGAGAGTGAATCCACAAATTGGTAATGTGGTTGCAGACTCAAATGAGGAAGTGAATCTACAGATTGCTAATGTGATTGCAGATATTGGTAAAATAGCTCAACCGATGAAAGATGATAATGAAGAAAAGAGAACAAACATAGAAGAAGTGGAGATGGTGGGAGATGTACTTGTTTATTCAACTCCTCCAATTAAGGCTATACTTCCAGAGAAATCAGGTAATGTCCCTATAGGTACTATTCAAGAATTGACTTGGCACAATTTGAAAATGTATGCAACTGTGATTATGCAAAAGTATGTTGATAATTTTGATTATACAAGTTTCAGTTTGGGTTCTTTCATTATGACAAATGAACATATAAAATTCTGTTGTAATGCTAGAGATAAAATGCTAGTTTTATTTTTGGTTATAATGCTAATGTCGCAATGTTATATAGATCAACAAATGCTAGTTGATAAACATAAAAAATTGTATCAACAACAGGAGTTGATGCCATGAGATAGCATCAACTACAATTGTTGATTCCTTCTTAATAACAATAGAAGAATCAACAACAATTGTTGATTCCAAAAAAAAATGAGTCAACACTGATATGTTGATACTGTTTAAATAGGACTCTTACATGTTAATCTAATCGGATTATTTCCTTGCAGGTACTACCCCAAACTTCGGTGGTCCAAGCTTCGATGCGATCACTGCTGAAATTTATACTCCTACTGATGCAAAAGAGATGGAAGATGATCCATCACAACAAACAGAATATACTCCTACACCGAAAACAGGTGATGATAATGTCTTTGAAGGACTTAAAGTTCTATTCAAATTGGATGAAATTGATGGCCCAACTGAAGACGAAGACACCACCCAAGAGGATGATTCTGAAGCGACGCAGAGACAAAGGAATCGTATGAAGCTGTTGGAAGAGGAAGAAGGTATAACACAAGGTCATCAAGGAATGCGCCAGATAAATACACACCTCCAGTTAATGTGAAGAAGAGGACCAGAGCAGTAACCAGAGCAGAAAAAGGAAAGAAGAAAGGGGGAGGTGTTGAAGAAAAAGAGGATGCAGTTATTAACCTCCTTGATGATTACGTTGATGAGACGCCACCTGAGCCAATACCGCTGAATAAGCCAGAAGACCTCAAACTCTGGGAATCCTGCACCGAGGACGAAAAAAGGGTCATTGGTCCATTCTTTGAGCAAGCAACAAAATGGTATGTAACTCTGAAACAAATTGCCTGTTTATTCATAGACATAAACAATGAAAGTTGATGCCATGATAATAACCAAGTTGCGGTTAGAATTTGGTGATATGTAATGTCAAGATAATAATACTTCAACATTAATATGTTATGTAATGTCAGGGAGCTAACATAAACTTTGCAAATGCAGTACCAAAGCGTGTACCTTTTATTTCGACAATAAACATGAAGAGTGGGTCACTGGAAGGCATCTCCAATTTCTAATGAACAACATCAACATTAACAGTGAGATAGTTTATTACTACAACACCGTGCTGAATTCCAAGATGGAAAATCCATCTAAGCCAACATACTATGGGAAGAAGCACTTAATTCTGAATTCAAATGCTTATGTAAGTAACAACTCTTAATCTGTCTTTTGAATAACTAGTTACATAAAATTATGATGAACAAATGAATGAATTATTGTTGTTATCAGTCAAAAACAAACTAACTGCCAAGAAAATGATGCAGCAAATAATGAGGGGTGCAGTAGCTAGCGGGGATATATACAGAAAGTGGAATCAACTAAGATTCCAGCAAACTTGAGGAAAAGATACCCAGTGGATGAAAGTGAAGCAATACTGATGATACCGATGTGTCTACAAGATAGGACTGGGAAACCCTTCCACTGGGTACTTCTTGCGTTGATACGTGGAAGATGGTTGATCTTCAACACCATTCATCACTACAGACGATACAACGAGCAGTACAATATCATGGTACAAACTCTGACTCCAGTCCTGAACGAAATGGGTATAAAAGATGTTGAGACAGATGGACAGGTAATTACAAAGTTAGACCATTACCCGGTACCAGCGCAACAGGGTTTGGACTGCGCAATGCACGTCTGCTTATTCATGAAGTGCTTGGTGAAGCGTGGAGATTGCTGGGATTTAGATGGTAACAAGGTCCAATACCATGAGAACATAAACCGGAAGAGAGCAAAGATTACTTTGCCGAGAATGTTATCTCGAATTGAATGCATGGCAACCAACTTTGCAACTTAAAGACTCATTTGAAGAGGTACTCAACATTCAAGATTCTGTTGAAGCATTAGATGGTAAGCAAGTACAAGAAATTACAGAATCGGTCGAAGAGGTTATCAACCTACAAGATTCGGTTGAACCATTAGATTAGAGCAAACACACTTAGGTGTAGTTTAACATTTGCTGGTAACTAATTTAGTTGCTCTGTGTAGGTCTGCTAATTTATTTAAACTGTTAGTTTGAAAACACATCTTTTATTTGGAGGATGTGTTTAGTACTAGTTTGTTATCAATTAATATTACTATTAGTTACTAAAGTGATTATCAAGTGAATGAATGGTTTGGTTATGAAAGTAAATGAATGTTGCTTGTACAGGTTGCAGGTATGATCGGCTAATGGAGTTAACTTGTAAATACAGATAAAACCATGAATTTTTTTTTATTTTTATTGAGCATCAACAAATGGAAGTTGATACATTTTTGGTATCAACAATGGAAGTTGATACCAAAAAACAATGGGTCAAAAAATTAATTGATGAATAAAATCGATTGGTTTCACATAAAGTAAAGTGAATGGGTCTTGGTAGTAAGAATTACATGTATGCTCGGCTCATGGTATCAACTTGAATATCTGAGATAAAACCATGAATTTTTTTCTTTTCGGTAGGCATCAACAATGGAAGTTGATGCACTAAGAGGTATCAACATTGAATGTTGATACCATGACTTGGATCAACATTAACATGTTGATACTATTTACATAGTAAAAGCTTGCAGGAATACACAGATAAAGTAGTTAACTTGTAACCATGCAAATTTTTTCATTTCAGCAAGCCTCAACAAATGGAACTTGATCAAGAATGGGGCATCAACATTGAAAGTTGATAACTCGACTTGCATCAACATTGATATGTTGATACAGTTCATATAGTATTTTTTCCTGTAAAAAAAAACAGTAAACCTGCAAACTGACATAAACTGACAAGAATGACATTGCTAAACAAAATAATAGAGAATGTATGTCATTAAAAACACAAGAAATCCAACAAAAAAATATAGATAAAGCATAAAGATAACTAACATCCATGTTGATCATTCAACAACTAGCATAAAAAGGTAAAAAAAAAGAGTTCAGAGAAATAGTAAATCATCCAAGAAAAGAACAACATTCTCTTCAAGAAGTTGATCATTCTGGAGTTAGAATCCCTGCGAAACACTGGTGCACGAGGAGCCAAAGGGGGTATGCGACATCTACGACGGTTGTGGAAGGCAAGTCTTCCACACTTCCTCTTCTTGCGAACTTTCTCTCGAGAACCCCTGTACCTTGAAGCAGTTGGCCTTCCAGCTGACGCTCGACCACCATTGGGAGGTAGGACATAACCTTCTTCATTAATTTTAGGAGGCCTCTCATGGTCGGGAATAGGATAGATAGGACGAGCATACAAACCTTTGTAGTACTCGGTGGTATAATACAGACTGATATGCTTGTAAGGTTCGTCTTCCCCAATCTACAACATAGCTTTCATGGAATGGGTGCAAGGAAACTATGCTTCGCCACCAATTGCGGTACATGTCCCAAAGATCCAAATCCACCATATGCTTACCAAAGTGGGAGAAATTATTTCAAATACTTTATCACTTGCTCTTCTAAACTTGTAGAAACGACAGTCGGTAATCCTCTTGTTGAGTCTAGCTTGCATCCGTGGTGTAAGTCTGGAATTCCACTTACTAGACAACACCAACCTTTCGTAGTTCTTCTCCATTACATAAGCACGAATACAATCCACAAGCTCTAGTTCTGGGAGCCGCTTCTCATGCTTGATAACACTATTAAAACTCTTTGCAATATTCGAGGTGTTCTCACCCCACCTTTATCCTTGAAAAGCATGAGTTGCCCAGTTCTCAAATGGAATCTTCACCATCCAATCAATCACTGAATCAAGCTTGAGATTGCTCAAACTCTTGGCGGCGGCAAAATTTTCTCCTTTGTTAAGGCAATGTAGCACTCTCCAAACAACTTCACAACAGTTTGCCTGCTCTTACCCTTTGGAACAGGAACATTACCTTTCATGTGGTATAAACAAAAAGAATGGAAAGCTTTTGGAAAGACTAGAGGGACATGCTTCAAAAGGCCAGCTCCACGGTCTGATATGATGGTCAGTGGACGGTCTTCACTAATAATACCCTTCAGGTTGGTTAGGAACCATTCCCAACTGTCACAATTTTCGCAAGGTACAATACCAAAAGCAACTGGAAAGATCTCTAGAAAAATAATAAAAAAAAGATTCAAAGAGTAACACACAAAAACTGATATCCATGAACAAGTTAATGGGTCAACAACAAAAATTATGGGATCAACAACAGCAGTTATGTGATCAACAACTACTATTATGGTATCAACAACTGCAAAAGAGGTCAACAACTGCAAATTATGGGATCAACAACAACAATATAGGATTCATAAGTAAATTATGGTATCAACAACTGCAAAATATGGTATCAACAACTACAAAAGAGGTCAACAACTGCAATTATGGGATCAACAACAACAATTATGGTATCAACAACTGCATTTAGTGGGAATTATGGAATTATGTCATCAACAACTGCAAAAACAAGTTATGTCATCAACAACTGCAAATTATGGAACAACAACAAGAGTTGATACAGAAAAAAGGGGTCAACAACTGCAATAATGGGATAAACAAGCAACATTTGAAATCCAGGGATATAATGCATCAACAATAATTATTATGTGATCAAACAACAAATGATTATGGGATGAACAAAGTTATGTGATTCATAGAATTGAAATCCAGGGATATCATGTGATTCAGAAACTAAAATTGAAACACTTAATACTTAAAAAAAGAGAAAAAAGATTAAAAAAACATACCTTGGTTACCAGTTTTCCCGCAAGCAACCATAAGACCTCCCTTAAACTTCCCAGTGAGGAAAGTGCAATCAATAAATAACATTGGACGACAGTACTTATTGAATCCAGTAATTGAAGCTTCAAAAGCAACAAAAAACCTCTGGAACTGCTTCGTATCACCATCATACTCAAACTTTACGACACTTCCAGGATTATAATGTTCAATTGAGTCTTTATACCAAACAAAGTCTGAATATGACTTGATATCATCACCCCAAAGAGAATCTTTAGTGAACTGTAACCCATGGTATGCCTGACTATACGAGAGATCAATACCATACTCCCGATGGAGCAAATCTTTAACATCAGCTGCAGTCTTTTTCTTCTTTGATGCTCGAAATTCATCAATTAAGATATCCTTTAGAAAAGGCTTCGTCATCCTGACCTTTGCTGGATCAGAAGAAGCTAAATCACATGCATGCTCCCCGTTAAACGTCTTGCACTGAAACACACCATTAGAATTGGCAACGAGAGACGCATGAAACCTCCACTTACAAGATTGAGTTTCATGGTTAAAACACCGGACAGTGTAACGTGTCTTGTCACTCTTACGTACGTCAAGTTTGTAACCACTATGATATTCATACTTCTTAACACTATCACGACAATGGATTTTATTATCAAAAACCTGCCCTACTCCAGTTAAGATTTTTGCCCAAGCATCTGACTTCTTGGGGACCCTTCTGACCATAGCTAAATCATCAGTCAAATCTTTTACAACAGCAAGATCATTATTTGAAACACAACTTGATGATGACGAAGAAGGACCAACAGAAGAAGAACTAGGAACAGCATCAACAACAATATTAAACAGGATGTTAAACTTCACCGCATCACCTTTGGAGATACAATAGTGAATGAAAAACCTCAACTCAAGATCGTGATTAATCACATGTGAAATTCCATCAACGGTGTAACCAAAAATTACGAGGTCTTCAGGGATATAAGGCCAGAATTTTTTGACCACACTAATCAACTCGCTGACAGTAGTTAACTCCGATACAGCATGCGATAAGGTAAAATTGGATAAAGTGAACTCTGCAATAGCCATCTTTGACCTGCAACAATAAAATAATCAAAATGGATCAAAAAATCTAATAAAAACAATGTTGACACCCTAATCTGTCAACAAACCAATGTTGATACAATAAAACAACAGCTATCAACACACATAATCAGCAAATTGTCCAAGTTATTGCATCAATAACGAAAGTTGATCCAACAAAACCTGAATCAACAACCAATGTTGATACAACAAAACAAACATAACAACCACAAATTTATGCAGGTTTTTTGCATCAACAATGAAAGTTGATACAACAAACCTGTATCAACAACCAATGTTGATATAAATAATCTGAATATGGTACAAATTTTTAGTATCAACAATGAAAATTCTATGTCAGCAACAAGGACTGTAATACAAAAAACAACATAAAACATCATCATATATGTTACTACGCGTCGCATCAGTATCCGCGGTGCAAATATGAACCAGCAACATGAAAAACTACATTAACATACATGCTCCTTGATAAAAAAATTCACATAAAATCATAAGAAAAAGCCTAAACCAAACCTAAGATACAAATTCAGATTACGTCGCACATCACTCGGGGGCTGCGCCCCTCGTGAAAGATATATTCAATGTCGAACGTTAGATATGTAAACTGAGAATATAAACAATGAGTTTAAGCTTCAAACAATGAGTATTATCCAAATAATTATCCTACTAACTCATCAACAACCAATGTTGACACAATAAAAAAACCAATCAACAAAACATAATCAGAAAATTATCCAGTAATCTGCATCAACAATGAAAGTTTAAGAAACAAACTGCATCAACAACCAATGTTGATACAAATAATCTGAAATTGTACAAAATTTCAGTGTCAACTATGAAAAATCTATGTCAACAACAAGAAGAACAGCTACAAAACATCATAATATGTTACTTGAATATATTACTAATAATTCATCCATACTATGCAAAGTAAAACAACAGAAATTCAAAAAATCAAAAACCGGAGATTGAAGATTGAATAATACCTGTTTGAGAGATGAATAACGATTTCGAATTCAAATAAATGAACAAATCAATCAAGTAGAATCAAATAACACAGAATAAAGCTTCCAGAAACTCGTTCTCTGCAACATAAAAAACAAAACAAAAAAAACAGAATTCAGAAATTGAAGATTTACAAACTACAAATTGAAAATGCAAATATCATATAATTTTCTACTCATCTTCAATAACTAATCAACATTACATATTGTTGCAGATCGAGAATTTTCGGTTGAATCTGTTGTTGATGAAGAAACTAATTTCAGATCTCAAATTTAACGAATCGAACGATTAAATCACTGAAATATAGATTTAGAAGAATAAGAAGATGATGAATGAGCTGAAGGAAATTATTGGAAACCTAGATTTTTCGAAAATTTTTCGAAAATTTTCTCCGACGAAAAACATCTCTCGGACACGAAAAACAGCTCTCTCTTTTTAAGAAGATGATGAATGAGCAGTGAACTGAAGTTTGGTTTATGATCATTAATTATATAAAAGGGCAATTCAGTAATCTCACCGAATTTTAAATGGGCCCCTGATGGGCTTTGGATAGGGAGGGGTATTTTTATTGCTTCATAAGGGTAGTTTTGAAGCCCGTGAAAAAGGAGGGCATTTATATAATTCCCACGCTACAAAATGGATAATCTCATACACCCCCTACCACTGTTCGCATCTCCATCAGAGAGGAGCTTTGCTCCTCTCCAGAACCCTACACCAGTTCACCACTTTCATAGCACCATCTCATACATCATCTTCATCCACCAACCTGCATACAACCATCTCCCTCATCATCCACAGCATATCATCACCATCTTTACCACCTGCATCATCTTTTGCATCCACTGCATACATCCATAGCCTGCACGTCTCTACCTGCATTCTCAGTCCACCTGCATACCACCACCAGCTCATACGTATACAACAGCTGCAGTTCACCTTCCATCCACATTCACAGCCATCTAGAGACTATCACCACTACCACCACAACATCACCTGCAGTCCACTAATATCGTACCAACAAGTTCATCTAGTACCAGGCTTTGAGCAGCAATATAGCCGCCATCGGAGAACTGCACAGACCTGAGTTCGCGACCAACCCCAGCAGTAATAAAAACTCCACAGTCACCTCCAGGCCATACATCATTCACTCCACCTGCTGCTGTGTTGGTTTGATAGATTGGTTTGCTTGTTTAGTATTATATTTTGCTGTGTATACCATGAACTCCAGTAGCTAAGCATCTTGATTAGGGACGACTTCAACGTCCGAACATGAATTCAAATTGATATTTAAACTGCCTGTTTTCTTGCAATTTATCTTGTTATTGTTCACTCTCTACGGTACCAATATTGTTATATGAATTATTCTTGAATCGTTTAAGTTGCAAATTGAATGGTTAATTAATAGTTCTATTGCTAGTTAAGACCGAGAATCTTGATACAAGTAGCGATACGTGGATATTGATGATGGGATTCTGTTAAATATTCATGTGTAGAGATTGACACTAGTAGATGAGTCGAGCCTATGTATTTGTCACTAGGAATAGCCTATCTCAAAGAACTTAATGCACTTGTTTAAGTCACACCTAGAGAGCTTACTTCTAGGAAACTTAGCAAGTAGAATCCGGTAGTCGAGCGCTTCCGTGTCCAGTGAATTAAGAGATTGAAGAATATTTGAGTGTACTAAATATTCTAGGATTATTAGTAATGTGTACTTTGCAGAAACATAGCTATATCAATAAGATTTACGTTTCGTGACTGAGAAAGAATCCTTGATCATTCTCATCCTTATATTTGCATTATTCTATTCAGAAATTGAATTAACAACTTTAGCTCAACTCTCCCTTAGGAACGAACCTGCTTGTCATTGACTCATTGTACTACTAGTTAGTGTAAGAGAAGTAAGGAATTTATTTTTGTGAGTTCGACACCTCGTCACGGACGTGTGAAAAACACCCATTTTCTTTATATTAGATTTGTTCATACTTGATGAATTTCGGTTACAAACAATTTTGTTCGCAAGCAAAACCATGATTCAAGGATTGTCATTCGAAAATAGCCTGGAATAGTGATATGTATCATTGATGTTATTCGGAAATGTTTCGACTCGATTTAGAGATAAAATAAAATATGATTTGTTTTTAAAAGAATAGGATTTGCAATTCAAAAAAGGCTTGCGGCGCAGCTTGTTGGCAAAATTCGATTTTCCCAATTCCAATAAATGCTTGTCCAATATTTCCGAAATCTCTCAATAGAAAATCTCCAATTAGTAAATGCACATTACTAATTTTTATTCTCTAGAGATATGCATTAATTGCTGGTATTTAAAGCATATAAAACCAAAAACCTTAATTAAAAGATTCTTAATTTATTTCGGCACATGATCACCTTGAGTACTAATGAATATCTTTGAACAATAATCGATAAGAGTTACTGATCGTGTGCAAAGTATGTTGACATCTTTTCACTGCAAATCCTTATTTTATATTTACATGAATTTGCATTCTTGGAATCGGTTATACCACAATTCCAAACAAGTTTAGAATTGGTTTGCCTGTGTTCCAAGACTATTATGTGATTGATCAAATACCAAATCACATACATGGGTTCAATCGGTTCTACCAATCACTAGGATCGGTTATACCTAAATATGGAAACACTTGTGATCGGTCACACTAGTCACTAGGAACGGTTACACCAGTTACAAGGATCAGTTCCATCTACACATGGTATTACTTGTGATCGGTCACACTAGTTAACAGGATTGGTTACACCAATTACAAGGATCGGTCACACCAATTACAAGGATCGATCATACCATCACATGGTGATTACTTAGGATCAGTTACACCAATTATCAAAACCAGTCATACCAAACCATAAGTCAAGGCATTGTGATTAGTTATACCAAGATACATAACCTGAGTTAAGATCGGTTCTACTAACTCACACATATTGGTCATCCAAAGATTTGCAATGAAAAGCCAGACCAATAATCCTATTGATTTTCCTTTCGATTCACGAAAACATTGCTTCCTAGGATAAAATCTTCACCATAACCCATGAAAAGACGAGGGTACCCAAATATACCTCAATCTAAAACTTTTCAACCTATAAGTGCTTTCTCCGAAAGTGATTGTCTATGGAATGAGTCGAGACAATACAACTAATCGGTTCACACTTCGTGTGATCATATATGGATACGAGATCGAGACAATACAACAACGAAGTATGTTTACTTGATAAAGGGTTCGGACTTAACCAAACACAATAGGATTACTCTCAAGTAAATAGGAATTAACGTTTGTGTAATTTACTTTAAATTAAAATAACAACAATTATAATTGCGGAAAATAAAAGTAAATGACGCATCAAGATTTTGTTAACGAGGAAACCGTAATTGCAGAAAAACGTTGGGACCTTGTCAAGAATTGAATACTCTCAGGATTAAGCCGCTATACAAAATCAAACCAACTTCGTATAGGTGAGACCAAGCAACTAAACCTATAGTTCACCTAGTTCCGTCTGTATTCCCACGCCTCCAACTTGTAATAAGTCACGTACTTGGAACAATTCCTTTGGTTCGTATTCCAAACAGTAAAGGAATAACAAATCTGTTTGGTATCAACTCTTTTCAACCAAGTGATGTGAGTTCGACAAAAGGCTCTTCCGTTTATCTCAATAAACTCCTTCGTCAGGTTCTTAGATCTATCTTGTCAACAACTACCAAAGTAATTGTTAAGATTTTGCAATCAATACTTTTAATCACAAAGAAACGTATTGATGCCGATCTACACAACTAATCAATCCAATCTACTACAAGGATAAACCGATTATAGTTGGATCCTCTTTAACCGAAACAAGTATTGTTCACACCAAAGATTATGAACCCAAATTAGAAATCTTCAAAGTCTTCTTTATCTTCAAATCTTCTTGGATCTTCAATAAACACCTGCACACAATCAAATTGAATCTCTTGTGATCAATCACGCACAGAACGGAGTCTGTTAACAATGGATTATCACAAGACGTCTGTAGATCTACAAACAGTCTAAAGATCCCTGTCGAAACTTCGATCTAGTTTGAGTGAATCTTATATCTGAAGAGAATATTCTCAAGCATAAACAAACTAGGTGCAATCAAAGTTCAACAACCGTTATTCAATCAAATCAATCGAAAACTAATAATAAACCGCAATTATCTAGTTTCCCACCAACGGTACAAATAGAGCTTCTTAATCCCAAAGAAGTCTTTAAACCGAGCGGCCGTAAGAGATTTCGCCTAATTAGGTTACTTTCCTCTCTGAATAGGCAGCTCCACCAGTAACAACACAACTAGGTAGTTTTGCTGGCTCTAAGGATTAGTTTGCTAGAAATAAAAACTTTGATATTTATAGACAAGGAAGTTTGGACACCAAGGAATTTCCAAAATCGAAAATATTATCAAGATATGCAATAAATTCTAGATTCGGTTTCCATAATTCCTGGAAATGCTTTGTCCAAACATTGACCGAAAATCTCTTAGAAAATCTCCAATTAGTAAATGCACATTACTAATTTTCATTTTCCAAAAATAAAATTAAAAACCTTAATAAAAGATTCTCAACTTATTTTTCGATCCGGGATTTTTTTCCCCTTTAGCTATTAAGGAATATCTTTGAACAATTAAAGATAAGTGTTACTGCATGAAAAGGCGAGGGTACCCAAATATACCTAAACCTAAAACTTTTCCTACCTATAAGTCCTTTCTCCGAAAGTGATTGTCTATGGACTGAGTTGAGACAATACAAATAATCGGTTCACACTTCGTGTGATCGTCTATGGATACGAGATAAGGACAATACAACAACGAAGTATGTTTACTTGATAAAAAGGTTCGGAATTAACCAAACACAATAGGATTACTTATCAAGTAAATAGAAATTAACGTTTGTGTAATTTACTTTAATTATAATAAAACAATTATGATGTGGAAAATAAAAGTAAATGACACAGCAAGATTTTGTTAACGAGGAAACCGCAAATGCAGAAAAACCCCGGGACCTTGTCCAGAATTGAATACTCTCAGGATTAAGCCGCTATACAAAATCAAACCAACTTCGTATATTTGAGACCAAGCAACTAAACCTATAGTTCACCTAGTTCCGTCTTTATTCCCACGCCTCCAACTTATGAATAAGTCACGTACTTGGAACAATTCTTTTGGTTCGTATTCCAAACAGTAAAGGAACAACAAATCTGTTTGGTAGCAACTCTCTTCAACCAAGTGATGTGAGTTCGACAAAGGCTCTTCTGTTTTTCTCAATAAAGTCCTTCGTAAGGTTCTTAGATCTATCTATTCTCAACTACCAAAGGTAATTGTTAAGATTTTGCAATCAATACTTTTAATCACAAAGAATTGTATTGATACCGATCTACACAACTAATCAATATAATCTACCACAAGGATAAACCGATTATAGTTGGATCCTCTATACCGAAAAAAGTATTGTGCACACCAAAGATTATGAACCCCAAATCAGAAATCTTCAATATATTCTTTGTCTTCAAATCTTCTTAGATCTTCAATAAACACCTGCACACAACAACTTGAATCTCTTGTGATCAATCACACACAGAACGGAGTCTGTTAACAATGGTTATCACAAAATGTCTTTAGATCTACAAACAGTCTAAAGATCCCTGTCGAAACTTCGATCTAGTTTGAGTGAATCTTATATCAGAAGAGAAGATTCTCAAGCATAAACAAACTAGGTGCAATCAAAGTTCAACCACCGTTAGTCAATCAAATCAATCAAAAACACAAGATAAACCACAATTATCTAGTTTCCCACCAACGGTACTAATAAAGCTTCTCAATCCCAAAGAAGACTTTAAACTGAGCGGCCGTAAGAGATTTCGCCTAATTAGGTTACTCTCCTCTCCGAATAGGCGGCTTCACTAGTAACAACACAACCGAGGAAGTTTGCTGTCACGAAGGATTAGTTTGCTAGAAATGCAAACTTCAAGTATTTATAGACAAGGAAGTTTGGACACCAAGGAATTTCCAAAACCGAAAATATTCTCAAGATATGCAATATATTCCAAATTCGGTTTCCATAATTCCCCGAAATGCTCTCATCCAAAATATTGACCGAAAATCTCTTTGGAAAATCTTCAACTAGTAAATGCACATTACTAATTCTCATTTTCCTAAAATAAAATTAAAAACCTTAAATAAAAGATTCTTAACTTATTTATGTTTCGATCCTGGGATTCTCTTCCTTTAGCTATTAAGGAATAACTTTGAACAATTAAAGATAAGCGTTACTGCACATGTTCAAAGTATGTCGACATCCTTACTATGTAAATCCTCTTTCATACTTACAATCTTGAAACCGATTTGCCACACTTCCAAACAAGTTTAGAATTGGTTCATCTGACTTTCAAGAACTATGTGATTGATCAAGAACACTCAATCACTAATCATGGGTTTAACGGTTCTACCAAAACAAGTTTCGGTTCTAACTCCATGTGAGTACTGTGCATAGTCACACTAGCTTTCCAAAATTCGGTTGACTAGGTACTAGGATCGGTTCCCCACATATATATGGTATCTAACTTGAACGTGTTGCACATGTCCATAGGATCGGTTCCCCTTTACCTAAAAATGTGTTGCACATGTCCATAGGATCGGTTCCCCTTTCTGCTAAAACATGTTGCACCTCATACAAGGATCGATTCCCCTTTGTGATGTGTTGCACCTCTTACTAGGATCGGTTCCCCTATACCCAGAGTCGGTCTTACAAAATCACAAACTCAATCATACCATCTCAGGTGATTACTTAAGATCGGTTTCACTAATAATAGTCATACCAATACAAAAGTCAGGCCTTTGTGAATAGTTTTACCAAGAACACAAACAAGTCATGAGCGGTTATACTAATCACACATATTGGTTGTTCACAAGATATGCACTGAATAACAATACCAATAACTCCTGGCGATTTCCTTTTCGATTCACAAAACAAGTTCATGAATTTACTTCCTTAAAACACATGTAAAACATTGTTTCCTAGGATGAAATCCTCACCTCATACCCATACATAATCACAATAGCATTTAAATGATTATGTCGATGTATTATCTACAAATTTTAATGGTTAAGCAATAAACCTCGTATTATATTCCTTAATACTATGTCTATCTAGAGTGTCCATGCTTCGCAGTTTTGTTTTCAATATGCACGACTTGAAAGATACGTTAGGGAATGAAACAGTTCAAGTCAAATATCACTAACCTCAAGTGGAAGGATGATGTTTTCGTTGTAGCTTCTTACTTCTTCACTTCTTCAAGTCTTCGCAATACTTGTAATGTCTCATATCCTAATACTTTCAAGCTAACCTATACGAAGTTGACTCTAGTACATAATCAAGCGACTCTTTAAATGAGTTTTGATTCACTAAAATATGACAACCAAACTTGACATACCAACGCTTGGTGGGTTCAACCGAGCAATGCTCTAACACTGCACATGTTCAAAGAATGTCGACATCATTACTTTGTAAGTTCTCTTTCATACTTACAACCTTGAAACCGATTTTCCATACTTCCAAACAAGTTTAGAAATGGTTCATCTGACTTTCAAGAACTATGTGATTGATCAAGAACACTCAATCATCAATCATGGGTTTCACGGTTCTGCCAAAACAAGTTTAGGTTCTACCTCCATGTGAGTACTGGATTAGTCACACTAGCTTTCCAAAAATTCGGTTGACTAGGTACTAGGATTGATTCCCCACATATATATGGTATCTAACTTGTATTTGTTGCACATGTCCATAGGATCGGTTCCCAATGTCTAAAAACGTGTTGCACATGTTCATAGGATCGGTTCCTAATATCTAGAAACTTGTTGCACCTCATACAAGGATCGATGCCCCTCTTGTGATAGGTTTCACCTCTTCATAGGATCGGTTCCCCTTTGCCTAGAGTTGGTCATACCAATAACACTAAATCAATCATACCATCTCAGGTGATTACTTAAGATCGGTTTCACTAATAAAAGTTATACCAATACAAAAGTCAGGTCTTTGTGAATAAATTTACCAAGAACATAAACAAGTCATGAGCGGTTATACTAATCACACATATTGGTAGTTCAAAAGATATGCAATGAATAACAATACCAATAAGCCTGGAGATTTCCCTTTTGGTTCACAAAACAAGTTTATGAATTTACTTCCTTTAAACAAATATAAAAAATTGTTTCCTAGGATGAAATCTTCACCTCATACCCATACATAATCACAATAAAATTCATACAATTATGTCGATGTCTTATATACAAAGTTTAATGGTTAAGCAATAAACCTCGTATTGTATTCCTTAATACTACGTCTAACTAGAGTATAATCATTCATGCTTCGCAGTTATGTTTTCAATATGCACGACTTGAAAGATATGTTAGGGAATGAAACAGTTCAAGTCAAATATCACTAACCTCAAGTGGAAGGATGATGTTGTCGTTGTATCTCCTTGCTTCTTCAAGTCTTCGTAATACTTGTAATGTCTCATATCCTAATACTTTCAATCTAACATATACGAAGTTGACTCTAGTACATAATCAAGCGACTCTTCAAATGAGTTTTGATTCACTAAAATATGACAACCAAACTTGACATACCAACGCTTGGTGGGTTCAACCGAGCTATGCTCTAACAATCTCCCCCTTTGTCAATTGTGTACATTAATTAAATACCCCTAGTTTTGACACCCAACAAATATACCCTTATACAACAATAAATATATCCCTATCATTTAAAAACCTTAACCATTAAAAAATATATTACCTTAATACCCTCACCCATATATTTTTTTAATTTCAAAATACAATAAATTTCTTTCTCTGACATTTCACAGCCGCCATTACCACCATTCCACCACCATTAGCACAACCACATATCCACCACCACCACCAATATTCAACTACCATTTCGCCACCACCCCCATTCCACCACCACTCAACAAACACCACATACTAACCTCCACCACCACTCCACCACAACTCCACCACCACCACTGGAACACCACCGCCGCGGCCAGTCCGCCGCCGCCGCCGCCACCGATGCACCACCATTGGTTGTGCCAACAACCAAAGTTGATCCCCAAAATAAAAATATGAAAATAAGAAAAAGAATATGGAGTCAACAACCGAAGTTGATACCCAAAATATGGGTCAACAACCGAAGTTGATCCCCAAAACAAAATTGAGAAAATAATAATAATATGGTGTCAACAACCGAAGTTGATGTCATAATACGGTATCAACAACCGAAGTTGATCCCAAAAGCAAAAATCAGAAAATAAGAAGAAAAATGATATAGTGTCAACAATCGAAGTTGATCCCAAAAATATGGTATCAACAATAGAAGTTGATCTCTAAACAAAAATCAGAAAATAAAATAGATAAATAATTTGGTGTCAACAACCGAAGTTGATCCCCAAAATTAAAAATTCAGAAAATATCAGATTATTTATGGTATCAACAACCAAAGTTGATCCCAAAAATTGATGAACTAAAATTAGTGAACCTGACGTGAATCGAACAAGCATCTTCTGACATGTAGTCAGTTGTGCTACCATTGCACCACAAATTCAGTGTACCACAATTCAATTACATGTCTTCCTAGTAATAATGTGGCGCGAAATCAATATGATATGTACAGTCTACTAGACAGACCTATTCTCAAGGCAAGTTAATCATTTTCTCAACTTATAATGAATTTATATAAATCTGGGTACTAAAATAATCCTAATCTTAGCATTTCGTTCACTTACTCTAATAGAACAATCCAAAGTGTTAAAGCAGAAAACTCTAATAGAACAATCCATAACAGTAAGGAAAAAAAAAGGGCATTAACATAATGTACATGGGAACAATTTAGTTCAAACAAGGAGCAGTACAGAGGTCGAAGAACCAACCGTTTTATTGCTTGCTGCATCTTCTGCTTACCTTACCAAGGTTGTGCCTTCGGCAGTAACATGCTGCACCACATAACAATCAGAAATGCCGAACGCGCAAAAAGATGAATAAGAAAATATAGAATGCAAACATATTAATATACAACTTAAATAGTTTTAGATGCAAAATGTAGAAGATTTCATTTGCAGAAATAAGAAGTCTAAAATGTAAAATGTACTCGTTTTGCAAAAGCTAAAATTTCAAATGGACTAAAGTATCATAAGTCTATAAAATTGTAGAAGAAATTATCTTCCGTCCAAACGTTTCTCTTGTACCGACGAATCATCTAAGCACTACCAATAAATCCAACCACCTATAACATCATGACAAAAATTCAACTTCAAGGTAGAAATAGTTATGACAACCATTCCAACAACTTTTCTAACTCCAACTTAAGATACCCGGTGGCTACTATCAAACCTGAAAGTCCTTCCTACTACATAAGCAAGATATAATTTACAATAAAAATCAAAACAAGAGAAAAAACAAAATAAAGGTCACATACATACTAAATAAATTTGGCGAGTGTGTTATACCTTGACGACCATCAATTTGTTGAGACTACACAGTAACATGCTGAATATCTCTAGCTTCAGAGTACTAGTTAAGTGGAGCATCAATTTCAAGTAATTTAATATACCAATAAGCTAGTAGATATATGTGGTACATAAAATATTGATGCAAAATATGCTTGATTAGCAGCTCTACTCTTATCAAAAGTCATAATATGTAAATACTTATCAAGTTATATGAAAAACAATTCCACCACTTCAAAAACGAATATGTAAAGAACTACCAGAATGTATACGGTACCCTTTTTCTTTCGCAGCAGGAAGAAATCACCACAACCACCGTTCATAAGCCAAAATCAGCTCCCAAATTCAAAAATTACAGCAGATAAAAAAAATGAAATGCCACACCACTGCACAAATAGACAACCAAAATGATGACTGGATTGGTTTAGCCAATACTTCATTATGGACTCAACATATAAACAGTTAAGAAACCAGTAATAAGTCTTTACATATTATTAAAGATTGGACCAAATTTATCTATGTTTACTACATTCTTTATTATTGATCAGTTTATAGCACAAACATCTTACAAATAACCATCATAATCACAGATTGTTATAGTATTCTTTTTGCATTGACACACTAAGGCATTTGTTACAGTGAGGAGAAATTTGGTACAACTGAGTTTCAATTAGGAGAAGATCAAATTAATATCTTAGCACCCAATTTGATAAATTGGATTACAAAAAAAAAAATGAATCAAAATTAACAACATTGAAGAATTAACACAAACCGTAATTCAATCAACGAAAACGAACAAATTATATATTGATAGAAAACCTTAAGGAAGAGAAAAAGAATCCAAGTACCATTTGATGAAAAGTGGGAATTGGTATTTGAAACCAAATAGATACCGCGAACGAACAACCGAAAAAGCTTGAGTTTAATCCTAATATAGTTTACCATGAACGAACATGGGAAGAAGGTTGAATTCAAAAGCTTAACCCTAAAATGTAATCACCACCACCAGCAGGAGAAGCTTGAGTTTAAGGTTGAGATTTAAATTCAATCAATGATTATCAGAATTTGATAACCTAATTCCATTGATTCACACCGAATTGAGGAAGAAATATAATAAGAGAGAAACGATGGTGATGGCGGCGGTGATGGCGACGGCGAAAATAGGAGGCGACAGGGGAGAGTTTGAGATCTGAAGAAATTATATATTGATAGAAAACCTTAAGGAAGAGAAAAAGAATCCAAGTACCATTTGATGAAAAGTGGGAATTGGTATTTGAAACCAAATAGATACTGCGAACGAACAACCGAAAATGCTTGAGTTTAATCCTAATATAGTTTACCATGAACGAACATGGGAAGAAGGTTGAATTCAAAAGCTTAACCCTAAAATGTAATCACCACCACCAGCAAGAGAAGCTTGAGTTTAAGGTTGAGATTTAAATTCAATCAATGATTATCAGAATTTGATAACCTAATTCCATTGATTCACACCGAATTGAGGAAGAAATCTAATAAGAGAGAAACGACGGTGATGGCGGCGGTGATGGCGACGGCGAAAATAGGAGGCGACAGGGGAGAGTTTGAGATCTGAAGAAATTAAAAGAGACGAATGATTTCTTGCCTAACTAATATACGTTTGGGGCAAATTTGGTATTAACGATAATAGCGTTTTCCTTGTAGAAACGAAGGGGTATAATTATTGTCGGTGAAGGGTATTTTTGAAGACTATGAAAAGTAGGGTTACTTATTTAATTTCCACTTGTCAATTTTAGTGACAAAACTCTTACATCATACGGATAAACAAATTACAAGAATTCATTACACATACGCTTGATTCCCGAATTCAATAGCACAATAACATGTATACATTCAATCCATAAATGTCGTTGTTGACATTATAATAACAAAGCTAATACTCCCCCTAAAGGTAAGATAGGTAGATTTTATCAATCCGCACGCCATTGTTATTCCTTTGTAGTCCATATAACTACAAATATCATATGATATGCTACTCCCCCTTAGTCTATGCTTTACTCTTTCGTTAGATAAACGTTTAAGCACAAATGTCCTTTCTCTTAGTGATACCAATCAATATAAATCAATATCAATACCAGTATCACTTGTTTACTCCATATATTTCTCCCCCTTTTTGTCACAAAATGACAAAGGTACGAACAAATAAAGGACAAACCGAAAGGATCTTACAAATCTCACAAGACTTGCAACCTATAGAGTTAAGCACGAGGTTTCCACACACCATTTTTGATAACCAATATCAAAATCGAAACTACAAAGTAATTTTATTTTGATGTGTTACCAAGGGAGCAATTGCCCGAAGCAATTTTACCTAATAGTTTAGCAAACCAAAAATCGACTAAGTACCTTAGTTCCTTTGCTAAACCTATTGTACAAATACAATTGCTTGTTCGATAAGACCAAAATAAAGATAACTCCATTTTTCTCATCAGGTTCTAATTATCCATATAACTGACCGGTTGTCAGCCGACACAAATATAATTACACTTTCTTACTACTCAAAATATATAATGAAGCAAGGGCAAGAAAGGATCGATCCCACAGAGAGGTCTAGGTTGTCAATATGTTATGGTTTCCTATATAAAACACCGAGGATTTTCTGATTTAAACGGAAATAAATAAAAGCAAAACAAATAAAAGTAAACACACAAATCAATGAGGTGAAAATATTGGATAAAGGTTTCATCTTCAATTGTAAACAAGTTTATGAATATATGAATAGAATTCGTATTTAATCTCGCTATCATCAAAAGCCTAGAGAATCAAGAGAGCAAGATAATCTATTAATTTCCTAATTCATCACACACACATTAGGGCTGCGTATGTGAATTCTACCTAAAGAATAACCTAACGCCTTGCGCTAATTAAGTTCAATTCCTAGGAGCATTAAGTTTCAGAAATAAGCTAATCAATGCAACTATCACACATTGCGCATGACAATTCGGACAAAGGTCAATTTCTACATATGACTACAAGGATGTATCACTACAACCTAGAATCATATCATGCTACTCGTATTCAAGGTTATCGCTTGATGAAAAACCCTAAAATAGCTATAGATATGGATGTGAGTTCAATCAATTCTAGACTTAACTAAACAAACATTCAATCATATTGCAATACATCAATCATGCAATTATTATAACCCGTAGAAATCAAACGATAATATTGAGAGAAAACTAATTCATAAAAATCATAACTTGGTTGCAAAATCCAACTACATCTTCAACCAATAATAAAAACTTAGTTCATGTTCATGGAGTTCATAACAAGAAGAAAGAGAAAATACTTCATGGTTCTAAACCCTAGAAAACAAAGTAGAGGCAAAAGAATAGATAATAAAAGATATATGATATAAGATATTAAAAAAGATCCCATATATCTCAAAAGAGATTTCTTTTTATAGTGTTTCCACTCCCTCGCCTAAGTCGCCCCTTTGCTGCATCTATTAAAAAAAAGCCAGAGCAAGCCCAATTTGCAGACCATGAGTGAAGCCCAAAACAAGTCCAGTCCAACCGAGTCGAACAAGGTCAGCTGAGTCGGATCGGATCACTGAGTGAACTCAGTGAAATAGAAATCTGACAGAGTTTAGGCTGTTTCTGTTTAGTTTCCAGCCCAATTTTCTGGCCATTTCCCTGCACAATCCAACCCTAACATTCATCTAATCTTGGCAACAGCTTGCTCCAACTTCGATCATCAAAATCATTCATTCTACAGCACATTCTCAAGCCAAATCACTACCATTGCCTTCATAGTCATTAGCACAAGCCAACACCATTTGCCGCTCCAGTTGAACACTTGCAGACCCATAAACACAAATTATTCAGTTCATATCACCAACTCTTCCTTCCTTGCAACAGTCCATCCAAGTGAATCGCGGCGTAACCCCCGCAAAGACAAACTCCGGCTCTATTCCTTTCTCGGCTTCCTTGCATACCCGCAATCTCCATTTCAATTCAGAACTCATTCAAACCATCAGTCTTAACACCACCATAGATCTCCATTCTCGCTGTAAACTCGAATCGGAAAACACCCATTTCAGCGTAAAACTCATTGCTGCATCAGTTGCACACTTCCATCCCCGCCGCAACACTACAATTCATTCAGTCTCCACTTTGGCTTCTTTTCGTAGCTCAAGAATTTGTAACTTCCTCATTATTCTACTCACTGCAATTTCAATTTAACCCTTGTACTGAATCTGCCTCAATGCCACCAGACCCTCTCCATTCGCAGAACCCACTGCAACTGCAGCTTTACCTGCACCAGTTTCAGCTTTATACAGCCACCAGAACCAAACCAACTCCATTAGTTGATTACTTCCCTTTTGAAAATCCACCAGTTCTTGCAATAGTTCACTTTGTCCATCACCACCAATTGATGCACCAGCTTCTTAAGTCTTCCTGCTGCTTTCAAAATCAGAGCAAAACCCTTCAATCTCAAGTCAATACCATCATTGAACAACATCAGCTTCTTAATATTCTCTGGCTAATCAACCCAACTCACTTCCAACCAGTTGTAGCAGCTTCACCAGCTTCAATTCACGAACCCAACCTGAAATCAACCTAAAACCCTTGAATCTCCTCTGACCTTGTTCCATTCTTAAATTAATCACCAATTAACTCCAACCCATCTCTGTACAGCCTCCATACATTCATTTAATCCCTTTCTTGCCTTTGAGCATGAGTTCTAAATCCCTAAAATCACCCACAATAATCACAGCAGCAAGATCGATTTTCCCCATCTTCTTCCTTGATTTACAAACTCAAATCTTCACCATTAACCACCACAGCAACTCTGAAACCCCTCTCATCTTTCTCACCGATTCGCACATCATCACAATCGCATCTGAAGTTGTCTAAACTTGGGGAAGTAACAGGAATGAGGAATTGATTTCTCAAATTCAGGGTTTGGGTGTAATAAAACTGGGATGGAGGTTGGGTGTATTAAAACTAAGAATGATATAGGCACCGTTCAGTGGATAAGGGCTTCCTCCATTCAAGGTTTCCTGCATAATTCTGTCGGTTCTAGAGGACTGACAAGCTTAATCATCGATTTTGTTCATAACTCTCATGCGATGTTGGAGTGACCTCATTCTTTCGTCGTTGGCTTCGGATTTTCGCTCCAATGAGTGACTTCTTCTCCTTCTTTTGCTCCAAATGACTCCAAAGTACCTAAGTACTCAAAAGTAAACATAAGATACATAATTCACACGAAAAATAGCAAAGAAAGCGTAACTACTAGATAGTAAATTAGGTGTTTTAGACACCTATCAGATTCCCCCACACTTAGACTTTGCTAGTCCTCGAGCAAATCAAACAAAACAACTCAAAAAGATACATACAACTCCGTGTCGTCGAGGCTACGGTCACTTTTAGCATAAATAACAAGCCTTTAAACCCCTAGGTGTCCCTAGTGGACGAGTTATAGTCTCGTGAGGGTTTACTAGAGATTTACCCACAAAACCTATTTTTCCAACTTACTAGTTCTCCGTAATGATAGCATCCAAGCGCTAAGAAGACATAGAGATTCTGCACACTAGTCATAAGAAGTTAGACACATAAATGAACACAATCTCATTCTTAAAAGTTGAGAGAGACATAACCATCCCTTCTCGACAAAAATTCGGGTTCGGAGTGATCAAAAGTCTCGACTCTGCCTCACAAGAAAAGGTTTTATGATATTGCTCTCAATAATAAACAGTTTTTTATGGGTCACACATGTGTCCAGGTTGGAATGAAGAGAGAATCCTGCGACACGTTGAATGGTAGGAAGGTAAAACCCTCCGAAATATTTTGAAAACCCACATCTTTTATATGTTTTTGAAAACCCATTTTTCTAACGATCTCTTCGAAAGGAAATCAACCATTTAACGAAGGTGGGAATATGCTTACTTACCTCGATACATTGGCGTGCAGCTAGCACCACTCTCACAAAGATCCATAGAAACGTCTTCGGTCTTCTATCGGTGTCTTCATCTTCGTCTTCGGTCTTCAACTCTTGATGATAACTCTTGAACCTCGTAGAATCTTGACAATATGATTCTTTCCCTCAAATTCCTTGTCGCTTGAAACTTCATTATAGATATTCCTTCTTTCCATTGGCTTTATTGAAAGAATACAAAACTAAAAACAAACTATACAAACCCAAAATATGATACAATGAATTTTTCTTGTCTCTTTTTTTTTTTTCTTTTTGATTTTTTTTCTTTATTTTTTTATGAGACAAGAAAAATAAATACAAAATAAAAACAAAACAAAACAAAATAATAAAAAACTATTAACGAACCTAAAAATTTTCTTTTGTCTTTTTTTTTTCTCTTTTTTTTTTTTTTTCTTAATTTTCGTTTTTTTTTTTTTTTTTTTTTAATTTCTTAAATTTTTTTTATTTTTTTTTTAAGACAAGAGAAAGTAAAATACAAAAATAAAAACTTAAGTACAAAGGCCATGGTGTAAGTACTTTACCGCTTGATTCTTCACAACTTATATGTCTTGATATCATAAACTTCTCGAATTCTCATCCTTAATAATTTTCACTCTTTTTTTTTTTTTTTTTTATTGTATTGTTGCCTCAAACGTTTTCAACTTTCCTTGTAGATTTGTGATGCTCCTCTTGTTGATGATGATGGTGTTTCTATGGACCTGTTGGTGTAGAGAGATAAAGTGGATGGTGCTAACTGCGAACAAGATTACAAGTGGTATGTAAGTTAGCAATTCGATGTCACCATCATGATTGACAAAATAGCACTCAAGAGATCAAAATAGTGCTTCTATGGTGTGAAATTGGACAGCTCACCATTCTGCCCGGAATTTACGTACGGTGACACACACTCTAAAAGCACAAATTTAGACAGGTACAAAGAATTGAAGGTTGGTGCCTCACATTATGTAACTTGGGTAGTCTCCACTATAGGGGATCACTGCTCTAATACCGAATTCAGTCTGCACCTTATTTGCCACTGGCATGGTTAAATCCAACTTTAACTCTCATACAATTAAGAAACCCGATCATGTTCTCTGTCATCTCTAAGTTCAGTCACTAGTATGAGATTCTCGATGTAATCTTAGCGACATGTATACTATGTGACTCTAAACTAACTACAAGTTGGAGTTTTATTCAAATATATACAAAAAATTTGAAAAATTTGACTCAAAAAGGCTAAAAACTCTATATGCAAAAGACTTCCCCCACACTTAAACTTCACATTGTCCTCAATGTGTAAAGCCGAAAATTCTGAATTCTGACGTAACAGCAGATAAAACGCAAAAACTGTACAAATTGGTAAGGAATTTGGAAAAACTCCATTTCACAAAAGTTGTTCATCTACGTGTTTTCTACAAAGTGTCAAAAGTGCACAGTGTTTCGATAAACGGTCTGACAGTTATGGTCTCTGGAATGAACTACGTGCAGTCTGAATTTTTCTGACGAAAAGGTATTCGTCATAATTCTCTTCTAAGATAGATTCCGGACTCAATGAAATTAAACATGGGGATGCAAATATGATATGAAAACAATAAAAACAAAAAATAAAAGGGACTAAAATACAAAACCTATGGGTTGCCTCCCATTTAGCGCTTGGTTTAAAGTCGTCAGCCCGACTCTTTTGTTATCGTCCATATACCAACAATCGGAAAAGTTGGGGATCCTTCCATAAAACCTGTTTTGCAAACAATAGCTTCACACAAATATTAGTAATATAAAACAAAAGTGAAGATATGAACCGATAAAAGCTTCCCCCACACTTATTCTTGTCCACACTTGGGAGTGTATAAAGAATATAGAAGTTGGGTACTTCCACGGTTTCTTGTTCCATAACCTGCATAGTAAGAGAATCAAGTATCTCTAATGGCGGATAACGAGAAACAAAGTCATTCAACAATATTCTCGAAGCACATACATTCAAACCAATAAGAGGTAAAGGAGAAGAAACAATAGGCAATGGGTTAGATAAACCTTGCACAATCTCTTTTATCACGGAATCCTCTTCATCCTTGAAAAACTCAAGTGAAGTATTCACCTCTTGTATATCATGGTCCTCTATCAAACCTTGCAACCATTCTTCATCCGTTTCTGCCTTAACCAAAGTATCGACATAAACATCATCATTATAATCATATGCAAGCTCAATTGGGTCTTCCACAATATTGGTCATAACGGTCTCATTCTCAACATATTCCTCCTTGTTGTAAGGCATATACTCTTTTGCGGATGCAATATTGTCCATAAGGAATTTATTTAGAACACTCCTTGCGTCATCCTCAAGCTCTACCTCTTGAATAGGTTCTTGATCATTATAAAGATCAATGCTTGAGTAATCTACACAAGTGTCAACATATTCCTCTTCGTCTTCACCTTGATCGCAAAAAGACTCCATTGTAAACTCCTCGGGGATGTCACCATAAATTGGTTCAAGCGATGTATTTGCATAATCATCATCACTATCATAGTCATCATAATCTTGTTCGTCGCTGAATTTAGTGTTGCTAATCTCGAACTCATCCTTTTGAATAGGTGAATGATCATTATTACGATCAAGAGTTGAGTTAACTACACAAATATCAACCAAAGTCCCCAAAGGTTCGCCTTTTTCAACATAATTATTCATTTCCTCCTTGTACTCTTCAATGCCTTGTCTTAAAGTGGAAACACCTTTTTGAAGCTCTTGGAGTGTTCCATCCAAATTCTGAATATAGTGTTCCATTTGTTGGTAAAGCTCATTCGACAAAGAAAAAGTAGAATTACTTACTTCAGTATTGTTAGGCCAATTATATTCCCTTTGAATGGGTGGATGATCATAACTACGATCAGAAATTGAGCCAAACATACTATGAGCACATTCGGTCGATGAAACTGGTTCCACGCTTGGTTGTCCACAAACTGACTCCATGCTGGCCATAAATTGTTGCATTTCATCTACCAAACTAGAGGAAAAATTAATAGGAGTACAACTAGTCTCCCCTCCTTGTGGTTGCTCACTTACATACCCACCGTAAGAAGGTTGGAATGTATGAGAACAACTAAAAGGGTACGTGGAATATTGACCATAACCAAAGGATTGGTTTTGATTGTATTCCCCATAAGGGTGATAGTTTTCATGTTGTTGAGGTTGAAAGCCGTATTGATTGCTCCAATATGCCCCGTCCATAGAATTGGTACCTGAAACGAGATTCTGCAAGGGCAAGAAAGGATCGATCCCACGAGAGAGGTCTAGGTTGTCAATATGTTATGGTTTCCTATATAAAACACCGAGGATTTTCTGATTAAAACGGAAATAAATAAAAGCAAAACAAATAAAAGTAAACACACAAATCAATGAGGTGAAAATATTGGATAAAGGTTTCATCTTCAATTGTGAACAAGTTTATGAATATATGAATAGAATTCGTATTTAATCTCGCTATCATCAAAAGCCTAGAGAATCAAGAGAGCAAGATAATCTATTAATTTCCTAATTCATCACACACACATTAGGCTGCGTATGTGAATTCTACCTAAAGAATAACCTAACGCCTTGCGCTAATTAAGTTCAATTCCTAGGAGCATTAAGTTTCAGAAATAAGCTAATCAATGCAACTATCACACATTGCGCATGACAATTCGGACAAAGGTCAATTTCTACATATGACTACAAGGATGTATCACTACAACCTAGAATCATATCATGCTACTCGTATTCAAGGTTATCGCTTGATGAAAAACCCTAAAATAGCTATAGATATGGATGTGAGTTCAATCAATTCTAGACTTAACTAAACAAACATTCAATCATATTGCAATACATCAATCATGCAATTATTATAACCCGTAGAAATCAAACGATAATATTGAGAGAAAACTAATTCATAAAAATCATAACTTGGTTGCAAAATCCAACTACATCTTCAACCAATAATAAAAACTTAGTTCATGTTCATGGAGTTCATAACAAGAAGAAAGAGAAAAGACTTCATGGTTCTAAACCCTAGAAAACAAAGTAGAGGCAAAAGAATAGATAATAAAAGATATATGATATAAGATATTAAAAAAGATCCCATATATCTCAAAAGAGATTTCTTTTTATAGTGTTTCCACTCCCTCGCCTAAGTCGCCCCTTTGCTGCATCTATTAAAAAAAACGCCAGAGCAAGCCCAATTTGCAGACCATGAGTGAAGCCCAAAACAAGTCCAGTCCACTCCAACTTCGATCATCAAAATCATTCATTCTACAGCACATTCTCAAGCCAAATCACTACCATTGCCTTCATAGTCATTAGCACAAGCCAACACCATTTGCCGCTCCAGTTGAACACTTGCAGACCCATAAACACAAATTATTCAGTTCATATCACCAACTCTTCCTTCCTTGCAACAGTCCATCCAAGTGAATCGCGGCCAGAACCCTGCAGCACAAACTCCAGCTCTATTCCTTGCTCAGCTTCCTTGCATACCTGCAATCTCCATTTCAATTCTGTAACTCATTCAAACCATCAGTCTTAACACCACCGCAGTCTCCATTCTCGCTGTAAACTCGAATCGGAAAACACCCATTTCAGCGTAAAACTCATTGCTGCATCAGTTGCACACTTCCATCCCTGCCTGCAACACTACAATTCATTCCAGTCTCCACTTTGGCTTCTTTCTGCAGCTCAGCAGCTGTAACTTCCTCATTATTCTACTCAGCTGCAATTTCAATTTAACCCTTGTACTGAATCTGCCTCAATGCCACCAGACCCTCTCCATTCGCAGAACCCACTGCAACTGCAGCTTTACCTGCACCAGTTTCAGCTTTATACAGCCACCAGAACCAAACCAACTCCATTAGTTGATTACTTCCCTTTTGAAAATCCACCAGTTCTTGCAACAGTTCACTTTGTCCATCACCACCAATTGCTGCACCAGTTTCTTAAATCTTCCTGCTTCTTTCAAAATCAGAGCAAAACCCTTCAATCTCAAGTCAGTACCATCATTGAACAACATCAGCTTCTTAATCTTCTATGTCTAATCAACCCAACTCACTTCCAACCAGTTGTAGCAGCTTCACCAGCTTCAATTCACGAACCCAACCTGAAATCAACCTAAAACCCTTGAATCTCCTCTGACCTTGTTCCATTCTTAAATTAATCACCAATTAACTCCAACCCATCTCTGTACAGCCTCCATACATTCATTTAATCCCTTTCTTGCCTTTGAGCATGAGTTCTAAATCCCTAAAATCACCCACAATAATCACAGCAGCAAGATCGATTTTCCCCATCTTCTTCCTTGATTTACAAACTCAAATCTTCACCATTAACCACCACAGCAACTCTGAAACCCCTCTCATCTTTCTCACCGATTCGCACATCATCACAATCGCATCTGAAGTTGTCTAAACTTGGGGAAGTAACAGGAATGAGGAATTGATTTCTCAAATTCAGGGTTTGGGTGTAATAAAACTGGGATGGAGGTTGGGTGTATTAAAACTAAGAATGATATAGGCACCGTTCAGTGGATAAGGGCTTCCTCCATTCAAGGTTTCCTGCATAATTCTTTCGGTTCTAGAGGACTGACAAGCTTAATCATCGATTTTGTTCATAACTCTCATGCGATGTTGGAGTGACCTCATTCTTTCGTCGTTGGCTTCGGATTTTCGCTCCAATGAGTGACTTCTTCTCCTTCTTTTGCTCCAAATGACTCCAAAGTACCTAAGTACTCAAAAGTAAACATAAGATACATAATTCACACGAAAAATAGCAAAGAAAGCGTAACTACTAGATAGTAAATTAGGTGTTTTAGACACCTATCAATAACTTAGACCTTTTACTTTTAAACAAGACAAGTACTAGGTTAGTTAACTAGCATTTCTTGTTAAGGCATTCGATTAGACTTGAATAACCGAAATGTCCACTTTGATAAGTCTAACTAAGATCAGAATTAACTTAGTTTGTCTTATCCGGAATCGAATTGGACTAAACAATTCATCCTGAAAACCTTTTCTTTCGTTAAGCCATAAACAATTCATACAAACCAAATAAATCAACTTGCATAATTATTCACCTCAACCGGAAGCAATTGAAACAACATAGACATTAAAGCACCGCAATTGCATCGAAATTTTGTAAGCCTAAACGATTGATACCAAACAATAAAGCAAGATAACAATAGTTTTTCTTAACCGGAAACAATTGAATCACACACACATCCATAAACAAATAATGGAATAAAACATCAATTGTACCGAAATTTTGTTAAGCAAAAGCAATAAATATACGCAATAAACTCAGGCTTTTCTTAAACAGGAAAACGATTAACCAACAAAGTCGTTACCTCAAATTTCGCATCCTCTTCTCCAATATATTTGCATCTTCTTCCAGGGAGAATATATACCTAAATATCATTATATTGTCATCCTCATGCAAGACAAAAGAATAACAACAACCAACCTTTACCAGAGAAAGGTTGAAAACCGGTTTTTAACTATTGCAAGCAAAAGTTGAAAACCCCGAAACACATATGCTTTTATGCTAAACCAAACGATTCAACATATTGTGACTTTTTCACATATTGTTTCAATCGGAACCCTTCATGATCCTTTGATAAAGCCTACCAACATGGGCTAGAACTTAATCCTGCTAAACCAAAAAGTCACCCAAACCATAAGGGTTCACAACATATGAGATCGAATATTAAGGTCAGAAAACCGAAATCAAACATCCCATAAACATACATAGCAATAAGATAAAGCATTCAAGCACACACTATGTAATCCAAAAACAATCACAAGAAAAATTATAAAACAAATAATTTTATTCATAAAAAGATAGTTTTATTCATAATAGACCTAATACAATCATTGAAAGAAATCAAAAAATGGATGTCTATTTTTCTTAGGTTCAGTACCCTTCATAGTCTTGAGTTCTCTTGCGCTTGATAGGGATGATTCTCCAAATTCCCTGAAGCGATCCTTGATTGAAGACTAATTCCTCAACATTGTGGAAGTTAGGTTCCTCCTCGTTTACTCTTTTGGAGAGTAAATCTAGTTGCTTGAGAATTTGAGCTTGAACTAGCAAGGATTTCTCAAGGTCACGTTTTAGCATCAAAACTTCCAATTTGGTTGCGACACAAGTTCGAGCCATCTTGTAAAACTATTTTTCATAATCGATCATACACGATGAATGATTCATATTCATATAGGAAGCGGATCCGTTTCCATTGAAAATGAGATGACCGAAAGAGTCACTAGCCATTTTTTCAGCATACCTTTCTGAAACTTTTGAAGAAAGCTTTGCATAATAATCTGATTTGTCCATGATTCCTGGTTTCAGACTGAAAAGCGAAACACTCATATAATACCGAAACTTATATATCAATAGTTACTAAAAACTTGTTCATTGATTATGGAAATCAAATATTCTCCTTAATAGAAAAACCGAATTTTTTTAATATTAAGGATTTTAGGAAAGTGTGTTCCTGTGAATATCTTCATAATTCCCGCAAGTTTGGAACTATTCCACAATATACACTGAACTCATCAAACTAAGTTTGAGCACTTCATGAGTCAGTGTATTTCTCCCAGATACTAAGTATCTGAATGAGACAGATTAAGTTTTCCACGGTTATCAGAGAATTTCTTCTTACCTGATTTATTAAGAACCCTAATCTTTTCTGACGATAAACCAAATTTATCATAGAAATTACTATCATCAAGATATTTAGGATTACCTTAAGTGCTGATGATCTGGAGTCGTTGTCAGCTTCCTTTCTGTTCAGTTCCTTGGTCTTCTTTGGTATCCACTTCTTAGTCTTCTGATCCTTCTTCCTTTTGTGATGAACTACACCAGTTGAGTTCTTTCGAGAATCCTTTGATTTAGAAGAATCAGGTTTACGCATGCTTTCTCTAGAAGATGATCTCATGTTATACTTTAGACCTGAGAAAGTTTTTTTAGAGTTCAAATAAGAAAGCCGTTCACAATTCTTAACAACATGACCTTTGTTTCCACAGTGAAAACATCGATTACGATGATCCTGATGATGTGAAGAATTCTGATGTGAGTGGTTCATCTTGTGATTCCCTACAAAATTCTTTTTACAAGATGAAAACACCTTTTTAGTGTTCTTATTGTCGACATTCTTCTTTTCTTTCAGAGAACTGATTGATCCGGATTTTTTGTACCTTCCCGGAAGGGATGTGTCCAACTGGTGTTCGGACATTAAAGAATACAGATCATTCTTCAGCTTTTTGACATGTTCGGAAACAGTCTTTACCTCAGAATCATATGAGATTTTTAAGGCGTTGTAATCATCAATTGTAGTTTTTCTTAACTGCTCAAATTTCTTTTATTGATCAATACTTTTCCTTAGTTTTGCTTCTAAGGATTGGATCTTCAAGGAAGCATTGCTCTTGAGGGAGTCTAGATCAGTTTTACATGAAGAAAGATCACGTTTGAGTTGATCATTTTCAGCTTTCATATGGCATAAGTCTTCAAGAAGTTTTCCTTCTCTTTTTAGTGCAAGTGTAAGCTCAGTTGCACAAGAAAGGAACTCTTTGCTTAGTTCATCTAGATGAGATGTTACATAATCAACATCCTCTTTATCATCAAGTGATTCAGAATCAGAATCATTGAATGTGAGCACAGGGCTTAACTTAACCTCTTCTTGAGGACACTGGGACATATTTTCAGAAGAGTAGCTAGAGCTTGTAGAAGACATCCCTTCTAAGAATTTTTGAAAGTTAAACCCAGGAAGAGTTTTTCTCAAATATTGAGATATGTTATCTGAATCACTCATTAGATTCAATTTCTTATAGGTTGGATCGCACCAAACACAAATTGTTAGATCTTTTCGTGTTTGCCTGCTCTGATACCAATTGAAAAGACGAGGGTACCCAAATATACCTCAATCTAAAACTTTTCCACCTATAAGTCCTTTCTCCGAAAGTGATTGTCTATGGACTGAGTCGAGACAATACAACTAATCGGTTCACACTTCGTGTGATCGTCTATGGATACGAGGTCGAGACAATACAACAACGAAGTATGTTTTCTTGATAAAGGGTTCAGACTTAACCAAACACAATAGGATTACTATCAAGTAAATAGGAATTAACGTTTGTGTAATTTACTTTAAATTATAATAACAACAATTGTAATTGCAGAAAATAAAAGTAAATGACACAACAAGATTTTGTTAACGAGGAAACCCCGGGACCTTTTCCAGAATTGAATACTCTCTGGATTAAGCCGCTATACAAAATCAAACCAACTTCGTATAGTTGAGACCAAGCAACTAAACCTATAGTTCACCTAGTTCCGTCTGTATTCCCACGCCTCCAACTTGTAATAAGTCACGTACTTGGAACAATTCCTTTGGTTCGTATTCCAAACAGTCTAGGAATGACAAATCTGTTTGGTATCAACTCTTTTCAACCAAATGATGTGAGTTCGACAAAAGGCTCTTCCGTTTATCACAATAAACTCCTTTGTCATGTTCTTAGATCTATCGAGTCAACAACTACCAAAGTAATTGTTAAGATTTTGCAATCAATACTTTTAATCACAAAGAAACGTATTGATGCCGATCTACACAACTAATCAATACAATCTACCACAAGGACAAACCGATTATAGTTGGATCCTCTTTAACTGAAACAAGTATTGTGCACACCAAAGATTATGAACCCAAATCAGAAATCTTCAAAGTCTTCTTTGTCTTCAAATCTTCTTAGATCTTCAATAAACACCCGCACACAATCAACTTGAATCTCTTGTGATCAATCATGCATAACGGAGTCTGTTAACAATGGATTATCACAAGACGTCTTTAGATCTACAAACAGTCTAAAGATCCCCGTCGAAACTTCGATCTAGTTTGAGTGAATCTTATATCAGAAGATAAGATTCTCAAGAATAAACAAACTAGGTGCAATCAAAGTTCAACAACCGTTAGTCAATCAAATCAATCGAAAACTAATAATAAACCGCAATTATCTAGTTTCCCGCCAACGGTACTAATAGAGCTTCTCAATCCCAAAAAAGTCTTTAAACCGAGCGGCCGTAAGAGATTTCGCCTAATTAGGTTACTTTCCTCTCCGAATAGGCGGCTCCACCAATAACAACACAACTAGGTAGTTTTGCTGGCTCTGAGGATTAGTTTGCTAGAAATGCAAACTTTGATATTTATAGACAAGGAAGTTTGATATGTTTCCCCCCTTAGTCAATGCTTTACTCTTTCGTTAAATATAACGTTTAAGTACAATTGTTCTTTCTTAGTGATTAAAAATCACTTGTTTACTCCATATATTTATCCCCCATTTTTGTCACAAAATGACAAAGGTTCGAGCAAATAAAGGACAAACCGAAAGGATCTTACAAATCCAAAAGACTTGTAAACAACCATAAGAGTTAAGCACGAAGGTTTCACATATCACTTTAGATAACCAATATTAAAACCGAAACTACAAAGTGATTTAGTTTCAATATTTTATCATAGTCTAACAAATAAACTAAGAAACTTAATTCCCTTGTTAGATCGATTGCATATGCATAATCGCTTTATTTCGATAAGACCAAAATAAAGATCAGAAATAACTTTATTTCTCTCATCAGGTTCTAATTATTCAGACAATAACTTAGACCTTTCCCTTTACACAAGACAAACACTAGGTTAGTTAACTAGTTTTTCTTGTCAAAGCATCCGATTAGACTTGAATAACCGAATCCTCCAATTTGATAAGTCTAACTAAGATCAGAATTAAATTAGTTTCTCTTATCCGGAATCAATTGGACTAAACAAATGATCCTGTATTTTGTTAAGCCACAAATAATACATACAAATCAAAATAAATTGACTTGCACAATTATTTTCTTAACCGGAATCAATTGAAACAAACATACACATTATAGCACCGCAATTGCACCGAATTTTGTTAAGCAAAAACACTTGATACTTAACAATAAAGAAGATACCAAACAATAAGCCAAATAAATTGACACAGTTTTTCTGAACCAGAAACAATTGAACACACACACACACACACACACACACACACACACACACACACATCCATACACAGTATAATGGAACATATCAATTATATCGAAATTTTGTTAAGCAAAAGCAAAATATCTGCAATATAAACACGCTTTTCTTAAACAGGAAAACGATTAGCTAAAAATTCGTTACCTCAAATTCCGCAGCCTCTTCTCTCCATAAAGATATATCATTAAGCGCAAGTTCAAATAAGAACTCTCCCCCAGTGTGTTGTCATCCTCTCGCAAGAACAAAAAAACAACAACAAAAGCAACCTTTACCAGAGAAAGGTTGAATTGCTTTTAATTAATACGTGCGAATAGCAAAAGTTGAAAACCGAAAAATAAGGTATTAATTGAAAAAGCGGGGGTCTAACAACCACACCCAATATTTCGCTCAGCAATCTGTATGGACTAACTCCAATATACTTTCAAGAGAATCAACTAGACAGTCAGACTCAATCTTAAGAAAAGTATATCAAAGAGTTATATCTCTGCCTCTTAATGTAATCAGCAAATAAAACATATAGAAATCCGTGAGCCCGATTATCATAAGAAACAACTTGAACGGTATCAAAAACCAATATCCAAGTGTCAATCAATTTATCAAAAACCAAAGGTTGGATTCACAATTGATTGAACTTACGCACAACATGTGATATTTCAATTATATAAACAAATATAATGCGGAAAAGAAATAACACAGGTACCAGAAGTTTTCCTAATTAACGAGGAAACCGTAAATGCTGAAAACCCCCGGGACCTAGTCCAGATTTGAACAACACACTGTATTAAGCCGAAACAGACACTAGCCTACTCCAAGTTAACTTCAGACTAGAATGTAGTTGAGCCCTAACCAATCTCACACTGATCAAGGTACAGTTGCGCTCCTTACGTATCTGAATCCCAGCAGAACTCTACGCACTTGATTCCCTTAGCTGATCTCAACTAAGAGTTGCTACGACCCAAAGTCGAAGACTTGATAACCAATCTGTCTCATACAGAAAATTCTATTGTATAGATAAATCTGTCTCCCACAGATATACCTATGAGTTTTGTTCCGTCTTTTCATAAATCAAGGTGAACAAGAACCAATTGATATATCATACTTATATCCCCCAAGAACAGCATCAATCACCTCACAATAATCTTAATCGTATGGTAGCGAAACAAGATATTGTGGAATCACAAACGATGATACGAAGATGTTTGTAACTTGTTTTTATCTTGTTTATCGGAGAATAAATCTCGAGCAAATCTTAGAGAAGATAGTACTCAACATGATAGAAAACAACAAGATGAGAACACGCAAGTACAGAGAAAATAGTTGGGTCTGGCTTCACAATCCCAATGAAGTCTTTAAGTTGTTAACCTACAGGGTTTTGGAAAAACCTAAGGTTAAAGGAGAATCGACTCTAGTCACAACTAGTATCACACAGGAGGTGTGGGGATTAGGTTTCCCAGTTTCTAGAGTTCTCCTTTATATAGTCTTGAAATCATGGTTTACAATCAATGTTACCTTGGTAACAAAGTATTCAATATTCACCGTTAGATGAAAACCTGATTAGACTCAAGCTAATATCTTTCAACCGTCAGATCGAACTTAGCTTGTTACACACAAATAAAAAGTGACTTCATTTAGATATGAGTAACCATACCTAAACGTGTGCACCTTTGTTGGCTCAACAATTGTTAACTGAAGTTAGCCATATGAACACTTTCATATCAACCATATTCATCTTAACCATAAATACTTCAAATGACTCAAATTAAACTAGTTCTAGAGTTGTTCAATTGTTTATATTCTCATAGAAGTATACAAGACACAATTGAAGCAAAATCGATTTTGATTCACTCGAATCAAGTCATGAACATTATAGCCGCGGTTTGCAAAAGATTGCATTCCTTATTATATAAATGTATTCGTTCATGAAAAAATCGATTTTAGAACATAACCTACTCTAGTTTGCAAACGGGTACGCATACCTAAGTGGCCGGACTAAGTTTGGGTTCGTCAGTACGCAAACGTGTACGCATACCACCAAACTCTGTAAAGTCCCGGAACTTGAACCTCACGCCAGTACGCGTACCGGTATGCGTACTTAGTTCCCGGACCTCTACAAAACCAATCATTACTTATACGGGTATGCATACCATGGTTCCCGGACTTGGATCAACACATATGCAAGTACGCATACTGTGCTCATAATCCAATTATGGTCAAGTGTTCTAAACTCCCATTTCAATCATTGAAACATTCTCGGAAGACAGGATTAGCTGTCTCACACAAACTATTAGCTTCAAAGCAATTTTCAAGCGATCGAATGATCAATATGAAACATTCTGAGTCTACATCAAATGACTGTCTCACACATATCATATAAGATGTTATCAGGTGATTTTCACATGATCATCTTTTGAATTTCGTCAAGAATATAAGATGAACTTGGTTAAAGCGAAAGCTTACCAACACATATTTAGAGAAATATGTAAGCAAGTTAAACTCAACTCGAAATATCAAATGTGTATAAGTAGACTAGAAATCAAGACTAATGCTCAACTACACTTTCTATCCTAATCCGAGACTTAGCTATAAGTAGACTAGAAATCAAGACTATAGTTTTGGCAACTAAACTTGACAAACAAGCTTGAGATAGCAACGCTTGCGAGTTCGACCGAGCAATGCTCTAACAATCTCCCTCTTTGTCAATTTTAGTGACAAAACTATCAATACATATGGATTACAAAATAAATAAACTTTGTAGCTTCTCATCCAAATGCTTGATTTCCTTGGTTCTTCAACATTACTCGAAATCTTCGTCACTTCCAAGTACTCCAGTGATTCGGAATGTGTTCATAGTTGTTGAAGAACCGTAGCTATAACAATGAGAAAACAGTAGCTCTCAATCATTGTTATACAGTGTCATAGTATTATTAGACAACATCAAAGTCCAATTGTATCACAACTTTGACAACAATACTATGGTGATTTGTATTACTCCCCCTTAGTCAATACTTCATCTCACATGAAAACCACTCCACTTACATAATGATCCGTAAACCATATGTATTTGTAGTGTGAACTACACATTAATTCTCCCCTTTTTTGTCAATATAAATTGGCAAAGGTACGAAAACTAGTGGGATCCTAATGAAATTCTCATAGAGATACAAAACATATCAACTTTGTTTAGATGCAATCATATATCCGAAACTAAATGCATTCATCAAGGAGTTAATAAAGATACAAGAAAACTCCTACAATATTCCACAACCACACTCCCCACAAAGATTTGGCAATTAAGCACAAGTTCAATTAATATCTCTCCCCATAAAATGTCATTCCCGAAAGAGCAACAAGAGCGACCTTACTTTCACAAGAAAAGAAGGATTTCGTTGGACATTGACAAATCACATGAAAAATGAATTTGTATCCAAAATACTCAATTAAATTAACCACAAGAGAACCCATGACTAATTTAATTGGAGATGCTCACATAATAGAACTTACGGAGCCGCACAGTACTTACGCAAAGATGTGGATCAGGGAAAGACTAATACTGTGGAATATTCAAAGATTCATTTTATTTTTCATCAATATTTGCATAAATACATGAAATAGACTTAATCTTTGTAAACAAAAGTTCATCCTTTCTTCATCAATATTTGCATAATGACATAATATGCTTAACTTTTGTTGTCAAAAGTTCATTCTATCTTTTATCAATATTTGCGTAATGACATATGATAGACTTAACTTTTGAGCATACATGGGACAATCATAGTTCACGGATGCAAACACACATATCCCATAACAAGTTGCAATATATAAAACCATAAAGATTAATACTGCAAAATCATCTTCCAAATAAACTTTAAAATAAATCTAAAAACATTGCAAGATGAAATTCGTTGACAATAGCTATGTGTACTCACAATAATGGCTATTCCAAACCCTAGTTATCCTTCTTAAAACATAAGAATAAATTTTCATAAGAAGTTTCCTAGACAAAAATAAAGACAACAAGAAATAATCAAAAGACTCCTAAACAATCAAAACCGATCATGAACGTAAGTCAAAGATCACTTCCGGAATCCCCACGAGTCTTGAGTCCTTTGAGGTTGTGATTGAAAGCATCCACTGCTTCTTTAGAAAAGACATCCTCATTGACAAGATATTTAACATGTGTCTTCATGAGAACAAGGTCTGAATTAACCTTTTTCAACTCAGTTTTTAACACATCAAGACCCTTCATATTTTCAACAAGTTGCAGTTTTGGTTCCTCAAAGTATTTAAGAAAATCATGAACCACTTCAGCAGAAACCATATCCTCATTCTCAACATCCTGATGTATATAGGCATAGTAGCATGAGGCATCAGGATTTTGATCATCATCTTCTACTAGGGTTCTTTTCTTCCTCCCTTTAGTCTCGAAACCAATACCTTCATCAAGAAAACCTCTTGCAAAACCACCAGAACAAGAAGGTGAAAATATTCTTGATAAAAAGACAATAACCTAGAGTATGCATACGTGACTCAATAGGTTGGTATTTAGGGACGGTAATTTTTAGGGTTTCTAAAGGCAGTTCGTGACAATTAAGTCATGGGTACCCGTACGAACACAATCCGAACCCAAAAGAAAAACAAAACCAAAACGAAATGTACCTTTTTACAAGGTAAGGCAAAACAATATACTTTTGCTACGTGAAAATTTTCTTCCACAATTTTTTTGGCTCAATAAATTTTATATCTCCACAGAGAAACAATTTAGAGCACAAGAGTAGGAAGCAACATAGTTGTAACATTTTTTTTTTTTTTTAAACGAAAAAAAATAATTGAAGAGATTCTCGAGACACAACCAATACTTAGGCAAAACTGTCTGTGGACAATAGTTTTAGCTATGGACGATAAGAAAATAGCTCAACTAATCAGAAACCATTTTTACCGAAAGTATACCTGATTATTAGCAATTCTTACTCAACTGGATTTTTATGAGTAAGCATTCAACCCTTGTGATTAATTAACACAAGTATGAGCCCTAAGCTCATTAAATGAATTGCGTTCACGATTGAGTCTTGGAGAAAATCCCTTTTGATGTGAAAAGTTATCATAAAACTTGTTGTCTTCAAAATATGAGACTAAGTTCGAGTCCTTACCAGAGGAAGTTTGTTTGGAGGATTTTGACAGCCTGTTGATAAGATCCTTGTATCCCTCAATTATCAGATTAAGGTTGTGCTTCATATCACCATTGTTGCTTCCATCTACATGAACCTTTTTCACATCTTGAACATCATTCTTCACATTAGGTTGAGGGGGACCTTTCTGAAATCTCCTTGACCAAATTGTATTAAAGTTACAATTTGTCTGAACATTCGATGAGCAAATTGAACTGACTTTCCTGGAAGAATTAAAACCAATAGGTTTAGATATCCGAATGTCAGTTACACCTTTGAGTATTAAATCTAAGGTGTGTTGAAGTCAAACAATATAATTGCCTTTCAACCTAGATTTGCTTTTTGGTTCAACATGTCCTTTTGAATCAAAAAAGAGACACACTTTCTGATCACCTGAGTGATTAGAGTGAAAATACTTAACAATGTTGTTAGGAGATTTCTTCCTTCCGAGCGATGTGAAGTTTCCTTGATTAGAGGAATATACAAGCACATCTTTTCTAATCGGAAGGGTTTGCGAATTAGCTTCTAGAACTGAATTTACAGTTGGGTCAGAAGCGATTGGTATAGTGGACTCTTTAGAACATCCTCGAATAGAGAGTTTACTCAAAAGATGTTCAATTTCCAAGACATCATTTTGGAGTTTCACCTCGAGTAAGGTTCATGAGAATCAAACTTCGGCATTTTCCTCGTAAGTGTCTTTAATTTAGAGTCACGATCTTTTACTATACCGATAAGAGCATTGACGTTGTGTTTCAACCGATTGATTCTATCATCCTGGATTCCAACAAGATTTAGATTATTTCACTCTCTTTGGCTGCTTCCTTTCTTCAACAGAGTCAGACTCGTTTGAAAGGTGATCGGGGTGACACTTATCAATGCAAGTCTGTTTCGTTGGAACACTAGGTTCATGTATAATTGAGATTGACAAATCTTTCTCTTTAATAGATTTTACAGAAACAGAACTTTTGTTTCTGGTGATGTGTTTATCTAAGTGTTGATGGTGGTTTTTAGCTTAGGGTCAAAATCGTAAAACTATGCACCAGACATGACGTCACTATGACCATTAGCGCATTTATTAAATTAATCAGCATGCTTATGTAAGAATTACCTTTTTTTTTTTCACGGGTCAGGTTCCACGGCAGAACCCTTAACACTAACTGACATCACCTATACCAAACCCTAAATTCTCATGCTACCGCGCCAAGGCATGCCAACCATGCCAGCCGCACCACTGCGCCAATGGCATGCCATGCTAGCCATACCACAGTGCCAATGGCAAACCGTGTCAGCCACATCTACCGCGCCAAGGCATGCCAACCATGCCAGCTGCACCACTGTGCTAATGGCAAACCGTGCCAGCCACATCTATCACGCCAAGGCATGCCAACCATGCCAGCCGCACCACTGTGCCAATGGCAAACCGTGCCAGCCACAGCTCCGTGCCAAGGCATGCCAACCATGCCAGCCGCACTACTGCGCCAATAGCAAACCATGCCAAGCCAAATCGCACCTTGCCTTGGCCCTAGCCATGCTAGCCGCACCATATGCCAAACGGCATGCCAAGCCCTTGGACCCACATGCCAAGCCAAACCGCACCTTGCCTTGGCCCCCTAGCCAACCTAGCCGCGCCACCATGCTGGCCTTCCCTATGCGGCTAACAAAACGAAGGCGTGCGACAATCAACGGTCGCCCTTCAATCCCAGGAGCAAATCCTAGCCGCCCAAGGTTACCAGACAACGCATGGTAACCTTTGGCCCGAAACCCTAGTTTAGCCACGCCAAACCGCGCCATGGCATGCCAACCTAGCCGCACCACCATGCTGGTCTTCCCTATGCGGCTACCAAAACGAAGGCGTGCGACAATCAACGGTCGCCCTTCAATCCCATGAGCAAATCCTAGCCGCCCAAGGTTACCAGACAACGCATGGTAACCTTTGTCCCGAAACCCTAGTTTGGCCATGCCAAACCGCGCCAAGGCATGCCAACCTAGCCGCGCCACCATACTGGCCTTCCCTATGCGACTACCAAAACGAAGGCGTGCGACAATCAACGGTCGCCCTTCAATCCCAAGAGCGAATCCTAGCCGTCCAAGGTTACCAGACAACGCATGGTAACCTTTGACCCGAAACCCTAGTTTGGCCACGCCAAACCGCGCCAAGGCATGCCATGCCAACCTAGCCGCACCACCATGCTGGCCTTCCCTATGCAGCTACCGAAACGAAGGCGTGCGACAATCAACGGTCGCCCTTCAATCCCAGGATATAATCCTAGCCGTCCAAGGTTACCAGACAACGCATGGTAACCTTTGACCCGAAACCCTAGTTTGGCCACGCCAAACCGCGCCAAGGCATGCCATGCCAATGGCATGCCATCCTAGCCGCGCCACCATGCTGGGCTTCCCTATGCGGCTACCAAAACTAAGGTGTGCGACGATCACGGTCGCCCTTCAATCTCAGAAGAAAATCCTAGCCGTCCAAGGTTACCAGACAACGCATGGTAACCTTTGACCCGAAATCTAGTTTGGCCACGCCAAACCGCGCCAAGGCATGCCATGCCAATGGCTGCCGCGCCTCCATGCTAGCCTTCCGTATGCAACTACCAAAGAACGAAAGCGTGCAATGATCAACGGCTACCTTTCCTCTTAAGATGCAAAATCTCGACCGTCGAAGGTCACCAAGCCAGGAAGTCTCCCAAGCTCGACTTGCCAGGAAACAACAACATGGTACATGTTTTCCACGAAAACATTCGAGACATCAACAAATATCACAAACTGGGGGATCCTATTTGGGTATTGGTTTGGTGGTTTTGACGTGCGGCGTACACTACGCCCGTTATAAGAAAGTGTAATAAGAATAAGGCGGTTAGTAAACATGGGAAGTAATGGTGAAACGCTTTCTTTTATGGAACATCAATTCCAAGCGTGACCGGTCATCACCTCCTCCCATTTACTCACCCATTTACCATTTTCTTAATGAGGCCAGAGTACGTTTCACTTCGACTTGTATAAATAGGTCTCACCTATTTCCACCGAACGAGATGTTCAGGTCAGGAGCAATACAACACTCAGAAACATTTTGCTAGCTTTCCATCTGTTAGCTTCCAATTTTCTGATACAAGTCGTGAAACAACTACTCTTCCATAATCAACATGGTCTCAACACTTTCTTCGTTTCCCTCCCCAAAACCAACCCATTCTCCTCCTCTTTGTGACCGAAGCAAGTCTGGAACGACCATTTCTTGGTTTAGGCCGGATTTGTACAGATTGATCTCTCGAATCTAAAGTACTCCCTTGTAGTATATTATTTAGGGTTTAAATTCGTTTCTCACCCACACACCCAAAATTACCAAAATCAGCAGAAACCATTTTCACCCTCAACAATTGGCGACCACAGTGGGAGATTGATCTTTCGGTTACAATGTCAATTTTCAATCCTCGGTCTCATACTTCAACCCAGACGTCAGGACGATAGAATCAAATGATTCAATCAGGGATCGACGAATCAGCTACCAGGCGGCCCGATTACCAGTTGTGACACGACAAGGGACAACTGGGAACTTTCAAAGGTGATAGAAGCAAATGATCCGCTCAGGGATCTGCAACTCAGTTACCAGGCGACTCAGTTACCATACACGACAAGAGGTGACTGGGGACTTCCAAGATGATAGAAGCAAACGACCCGCCTAGGGATCGACGACTCGGTTATCAGATGACTCAGAGACGACATGGTACTTTCTACAATCACGGCGGTGCTTCCCACAAAACTCAGACTTACACCCGGAATATTCATTTTTTGTCAAGAAATCCGAAAAACCGAATGATTTGCTACTTACACTTCCGATTCAGACTTTAGCATACCAAAAAACTATTGTTCCAAAATAATCCAAAACTCTTATAAAAAGCAATCGCCTATCAATCCAAAAACCAGAAAAACCGAACCATAAACTAGGAACTTTGTTTGCCATTCAAAAAAAAAAAAACACACAGTCACCTACCCGTACGTGCCTACTTTGCACAATAATGATTACCCGTCACTATTCATGAGGTATCCGACGTTACTATGGTGGTATTCGAAGAGGAATTGTTTATGATGAAGTATTTCCGCAAGTTTATGAAAGGCATACCCATGGCTAGGGTTTACACCAGGTCAGAAGAAAAATATTTCTACAGATTTATGGAAGGCATACCTATGGCTAGGGTTTGCACCAACAAGAAAGCAAGAGAACAAATTGAAAGAGAAACGCTGGGGTACATAGTGGAATATGCTTGCCCACTTTATTGCTACCGCTAACACCAGCATTCTGTGATCCATCCTGCAATCCTTCCAAGTGCCGTCTCCACCGTCCCACGGACTGAAGCCACCAGCGCTATCATCACCGCTTGGTAGCCAAAGTTCCAGCACCAACAGTCCGCGTCCAAGACAATACCAGACGTGCTCACCAGATGCGCTTACCGGACGCGCATGCCAGACGCACTTACCAGGCACACATGCCGTACGCGCATGCCAAAAATCATGTGCAAGCCATACCGACCACAATACCACACCCTGGTCAGCACCAACAACTTGCATCCTTCCAGCGCTAGCTTCTCTGCTCGACAACCGATGCACCAACAACCTGCATCCTCCTTAACACCCAAGCCTTCCTTCCGCGTCTCAGCCGCGTCCAAGTCGCGCCAAGTCAAGCCGCATACAAGCCATCGCCCATTCCAAGCCGATTCAGCGCTAACAACTTGCACCTTTACAACAGCTTGCATCTTTACAGCGCTAAGAGCTTGTATTTTCCCAACGCCAGCAGATTGCATCCTTCCAGCGTTGCTCTTAAACGCCTAGTAGAAGAGAATTAACAATCCAATTTCATCACACGTAAAGATCAGGAATGACTTCTCCAAAATCGAAAGCAAAGGAAATCAGCAACCCTCCTGAGTTCACAGAGACCCTCTTCCCGTCAGGAGCTGCGCGATTTCAGAGGACTTCACCCACAAAGTCGTGCAGTCTATAATGAAATAGTTATGTGAAATTCTATATTTCTCCAAGGCGTAGCGTCAAGACATATTTGCATCCCTCAAACGCACTGCATCAGGAAAGCAGCTGTTTCCAGTCAGGAAGTCGTTCCCAAACCCCAACTTCTCTTGGAAAGTGCGATTGATAAATAAAACTGGGGACTCCTAACCACTGTTCGCGTGAAGGGTGTCCAATTTGACAGCACGCTGATTGACGCAGCCGCTCCGCTTCAACGTCCTCCGGATCCGAAATCAAAGCTTAACGTTTGGCTCTTTTTTCAACATCCTCTCCAAGAGCCGAAGCCGCTTCAACGCCACCCCTTCCTGCAAAGGGTCGTGTCACCACACTCACCATGTCAAGGATCATGATCGCAGCCATCCAATCTTCGTAGTCATGGCCACCTTTTGATCCATCCGCCAAAACTCGTGATCATGGACAGTTTGATCCCTTACGCATCCATCCAATCATTTACTTTCATGGATACCCATACAATTCCAGCCAACCTACTTTGTTCCCACGACAAATATGGTTTCGTCTGATTACGTCTACTACCAAGAGTTGTTACCGCTTATTTTTTGAAACTAGCCATAGCTTCACCGCAGCAGCAATCACTACAAAGGTAACCCGTGCTCTTCCATATTTAGTTTCACGCGGAAGAAGTAACAAAATCACCAGTACGAACGCACGAGATGGTGATATCTTTGCCATGGTCAACCCCCTGACCTTACAAGATGGAAACGTGCAAGCCATACATGGGGACTGAGGGGTTTACACGGAATCCCTTCGCTATCAAAGACTCATGAGAAAACTCCAGAGACGCGGCTGAAACATTAGCCTGAAGAAACAGAGGGAGCCACGCGTCACATCCAGAAGAGTACAATAAGCTCATATCAAATCCCATATAAATGGATTCAAGGTGATACAATGAAAGTAAGCTACAAATGGGGACTACTAGCATAGGGCGCCTTCACTCCCCTCAACCGGGTTATGTCTGATTTTCAACATCATCGATGGCGAAGTTTTACGATCCGCAAGAATTTCTCAACATGAAGCCGTACATGTGCATCGAAGACTCCAAAAGCACGCCACAAGGATACATTCACATATTCGGCCATGCCATCGGATCCAACATGAGTATGACTGGGGACTGCTCACCTCATCCCATTCCATACGATAGTCCAAGATTCGTGTTTCTGGTTCAAAGGATATCTCTGGGAACAAAGTCCTTGAAGACTTGATAGAGGAACATCGGCAATAGAATGTCTCCCAACTCATCTATTTCATCTTATGGCTTCGGAAGATTTCTACCATACACTCATCCACAGCATATCATCATCGTTATCAGAAGGGTCAGACACTGAACAACTTAAAGTCAAGGATGGACCGACGACGCAACCACAATCTCCAAGATTATCTCTGACATAATCGTTACCGAGCATATATTCCATCCATCCATCCCAAGAATGCAATGAAGTTTGGTAAATTTTGGAATCCACTGGATAGACACTGCAAACGAAAGCACGGATCCGCATTTAGCAAATGAAGCGTAAGAGGGTCGATACCTCTTTTCATGCGGGCGGAGTTTCTAAAGTTTGAACAGAATAAAGGTTCCTTCTTGATCCATGAACGGGAATAGAGGACTGGGTGCAATTATGCCACCTCGGGCCTGCAACAGCCCTCCTGATTTCTCTTTGAGTTTCACTGTCGGGTTGTTTTCGCCTCCTAGACGAACTCAAAACCTAAATATTCCGAGATAGGAAATTCGTTTCCGGTCGAGTGGAGGGGCGGACCGTCAAAATCCAAGTTCGTATGAGAATTCTACAACGATTTTAGTAAGGAGGCATTAATTAGGGTTTCGGCATGCCAAACCCTAATTTAAGCAAGTTTCCATCATCCCGCGGAACTGAAGCCAGTCGTCATCCTTCCACGAAACTGAAGCAATATCATCCCACGAAACTGGCGGTATAACATGAGGAGGAAAGCTAACACCTTTCGTATGAACGTGATGCTTTGGGATTTGAATAAGGAAAGGATTTCCTATCTGGGACACGCATGGAAGGAGACAACCAGGATGCGATAGCAATCACTTCACAACGCCAAGCAGTCCACTCCATGCAAAGCCAAGCCAGCGTCCATCCCAAGACAATCCAACGATTGGGGCTCCATTCCTAGTTGGTACAACGACTGCGGATCCATTCCTAGCCAGTACAACGTCTGCAACTCCATCCCAAGTCGATCCAACGACCGTGGCTCCCTTCCTAGCCAGTACAACGTCTGCGGCTCTATCCCAAGCCGATCCAACGACCGCGGCTCCCTTCCAAGCCAGTACGACGTCTACGGCTCCATACCAAGCCAGGTCAATACCAACGACTTACCAAGACAAGCCAGCAACGCCAACGGCTCGCTAAGCCAACAACTCTGCATTTCCTAGTCTAGCCAAGATGACGCACGACCAAGCCAAGTCAACGCCAACTGTTTCCATCACTGCCAACAAACGCCTCAACCACTCCACGGTCCAACCAACAACGCCGCGAGTAGAATTTACGCAGGGCCGCCATGCACGAGGATCATGAACTCTCCTTACCTCTCGAAAAAGGTTAGTCGGACCTTCCTGACCATCTTTTCACGACCTGTCGTTTCGATTTTTGTCCTCGCCTGTCACCATCTTATGCTTACCTCGAAACAATGCTCTTGTTCCGAGATAAGCATGGGACTTAATGTTGATGGTGGTTTTTAGCTTAGGGTCAAAATCGTAAAACTATGCACCTGACATGACGTCACTATGACCATTAGCGCATTTATTAAATTAATCAGCATGCTTACGTAAGAATTACTGGGGTACCTTTTTTCACGGGTCAGGTTCCACGGCAGAACCCTTAACACTAACTGACATCACCTATACCAAACCCTAAATTCTCATGCTACCGCGCCAAGGCATGCCAACCATGCCAGTCGCACCATTCCGCCAATGGCATGCCATGCCATCCGTACCACCGTGCCAATGGAAAACAGTGTCAGCCACATCTACCGCGCCAAGGCATGCCATCCATGCCAGCCGCACCACTGTGCTAATGGCAAACCGTGCCAACCACATCTACCGCGCCAAGGCATGCCAACCATGCCAGCCGCACCACTGTGCCAATGGAAAACCGTGCCAGCCACATCTCCGCGCCAAGGCATGCCAACCATGCCAGCCGCACTACTGCGCCAATAGCAAACCATTTCAAGCCAAACCGTACCTTGCTTGGCCCTAGCCATGCTAGCCGCACCATATGCCAAATGGCATGCCAAGCCTAACCGCACCTTGCCTTGGCCCTTATCCATGCTAGCCGCACCATGTGCCAACGGCATGCCAAACCCTTGGCCCCACACGCCAAGACAACCGCACCTTGCCTTGGCCCCCTAGCCAACCTAGCCGCGCCACCATGCTGGCCTTCCCTATGCGGCTACCTAAACGAAGGCGTGCGACAATCAACGGTCGCCCTTCAATCCCAGGAGCAACTCCTAGCCGCCCAAGGTTACCAGACAACGCATGGTAACCTTTGGCCCGAAACCCTAGTTTGGCCACGCCACCTGCGCCAAGGCATGCCATGCCAATGGCATGCAAACCTAGCCGCGCCACCATGCTGGCCTTCCCTATGCGGCTACCAAAACGAAGGCGTGCGACAATCAACGGTCGCCCTTCAATCCCAGGAGCAAATCCTAGCCGCCCAAGGTTACCAGACAACGCATGGTAACCTTTGGCCTGAAACCCTAGTTTGGCCACGCCAAACCGCGCCAAGGCATGCCAACCTAGCCGCGCCACCATGCTGGCCTTCCCTATGCGGCTACCAAAACGAAGGCGTGCGACAATCAACGGTCGCCCTTCAATCCCAGGAGCGAATCCTAGCGTCTAAGTTACCAGACAACGCATGGTAACCTTTGACCCGAAACCCTAGTTTGGCCACGCCAAACCGCGCCAAGGCATGCCATGCCAACCTAGTCGCGCCACCATGATGGCGTTCCCTATGCGGCTACCAAAACGAAGGAGTGCGACAATCAACGGTCGCCCTTCAATCCCAGGAGCGAATCCTAACCGTCCAAGGTTACCAGACAACGCATGGTAACCTTTGACCCGAAACCCTAGTTTGGCCACGCCAAACCGCGCCAAGGCATGCCATGCCAATGGCATGCCAACCTAGCCGCGCCACCATGCTGGCCTTCCCTATGCGGCTACCGAAACGAAGGCGTGCGACAATCAACGGCCGCCCTTCAATCCCAGGAGAGAATCCTAGTCATCCAAGGTTACTAGACAACGCATGGTAACCTTTGACCCGAAACCCTAGTTTGGCCACGCCAAACCGCGCCAAGGCATGCCATGCCAATGGCATGCCAACCTAGCCGCGCCACCATGCTGGCCTTCCCTATGAGGCTACCAAAACGAAGGCGTGCGACGATCAACGGTCGCCCTTCAATCTCAAGAGCAAATCCTATCCGTCCAAGGTTACCAGACAACGCATGGTAACCTTTGACCCGAAATCTAGTTTGGCTATGCCAAACCGCGCCAAGGCATGCCAACCTTGCCGCACCTCCATGCTAGCCTTCCCTATGCAACTACCAAAGAACGAAAGCGTGCAATGATCAACGGCTACCTTTCCTCTTAAGATGCAAAATCTCGACCGTCGAAGGTCACCAAGCCAGCAAGTCTCCCAAGATCGACTTGCCAGGCAACAACAACATGCTACATGTTTTCCACGAAAACATTCGAGACATCAACACATATCATAAACTGGGGGATCCTATTTGGGTATTGGTTTGGTGGTTTACAGCGTGCGGCATACACTACGCTTGTTATAAGAAAGTGTAATAAGAATAAGGCGGTTAGTAAACATGGGAAGTAATGGTGAAACGCTTTCTTTTATGGAACATCAATTCCAAGCGTGACCGGTTATCACCTCCTCCCATTTACTCACCCATTTACCATTTTCTTAATGAGGCCAGAGTACGTTTCACTTCGACTTGTATAAATAGGTCTCACCTATTTCCACCGAACGAGAGGTTCAGGTCAGGAGAAATACAACACTCAGAAACATTTTGCTAGCTTTCCATATGTTAGCTTCCCATTTTCTGATACAAGTCATGAAACAACTACTCTTCCAGAATCAACCTGGTATCAACACTTTCTTCGCTTCCCTCCCCAAAACCAACCCATTCTCCTCCTATTTGTGACCGAGCAAGTCTGGAACGACCATTTCTTGGTTTAGGCCGGATTGTACAGATTGATCTCTCGAATCTAAAGTACTCCCTTGCAGTACATTGTTTAGGGTTTAAATTCATTTCTCACCCACACACCCGAAATTAACAAAATTAGCAGAACCATTTTCACCCTCAAACACTAAGATAGCACTAATATCCATAGAGTCAGATCGCTACAAACACAGACTTATGAGAGTCTTAAACGTGTTTGCCTGCTCTGATACCAATTGAAAAGGCAGGGGTCTAACAACCACACCCAATATTTTTCTCAATAATATGTATGGACTAACTCCAATATACTTTCATGAGAATCAACTAGACAGTCAGACTCAATCTTAAGAAAAGTATATCAAAGAGTTATATCTATGCTTCTTAATGTAATCAGCAAATCAAACATATAGAAATCCGTGAGCCTGATTATTATAAGAAAGAACTTGGACGGTATCAAAAACCAATATCCAAGTGTCAATCAATTTAATCAACAACCAAAGCTTGGATTCGCAACTGATTGAACTTATGCACAACCTGTGATATTTAAATTATATAAAAAAATATAATGCAGAAAAGAAATTACACAGACACCAGAAGTTTTGTTAACGAGGAAACCGAAAATGCAGAAAAACCCCTGGACCTAGTCTAGATTTGAACACCACACTGTATTAAGCCGCTACAGACACTAGCCTACTCTAAGTTAACTTATGACTGGAATGTAGTTGATCCCTAACCAATCTCACACTGATCAAGGTACAGTTGCTCTCCTTACGTCTCTGAATCCCAGCAGGACTCTACGCACTTGATTCCCTTAGCTGATCTCACCCACAACTAAGAGTTGCTACGACCCAAAGTCGAAGACTTGATAAACCAATATGTCTCACATAGAAAAGTGCATTGTATAGATAAATCTGTCTCCCACAGATATACCTATGAGTTTTGCTCCGTGTTTTGATAAATCAAGGTGAACATGAACCAATTGATATATCGGACTTATATTCCCGAAGAACAGCCTAGAAATACAATCACCTCACAATAATCTTAATCCTATGGTAGCGAAACAAGATATTGTGGAATAAAAAACGATGAGACGAAGATGTTTGTGACATCTTTTTATCTTGCCTATCGGAGAATAAATCTCGAGCAAATCTTAGAGAAGATTGTACTCAACACGATAGAAAACAGCAAGATCAGAAAACGCAACTACAGAGAAAATAGTTGGGTTTGGCTTCACAATCCCAATGAAGTCTTTAGGTCGTTAACCTACAGGGTTTTGGAAAAACCTAAGGCTAAAGGAGAATCGACTCTACTCGCAACTAGTATCACACATGAGGTGTGGGGATTAGGTTTCCCAGTTGCTAGAGTTCTCCTTTATATAGTCTTCAAATCAGGGTTTGCAATCAACGTTACCTTGGTAACAAAGCATTCAATATTCACCGTTAGATGAAAACTTGATTAGACTCATGCTAATATCTTCAACTGTTAGATCGAACTTAGCTTGTTACATACAAATGAAAAGTGACTTCATTTAGATATGAGTAACCGTACCTAAACGTGTGAACCTTTGTTGGATCAACAATAGGTAACCGAAGTTAGCCATATGAACACTTTCATATCAACCATATTCATCTTAACCATAACTAGTTCAAATGAGTCAAATGAAACTAGTTCTAGAGTTGTTCGATTGTTTATATTCTCATAGAAGTATACAAGACACAATTGAAGCAAAATCGATTTTGATTCACTCGAATCAAGTCATGAACATTATAGCCACGGTTTGCAAAAGATTGCATTCCTTATTATATAAATGTATTAGTTCATGAACAAACCGATTTTGGAACATAACCTACTCAAGTATGCAAACGTGTACGCATACCAAAGTGGCCGGACTAAGTTTGGGTTCGCCAGTGCGCGAACGGTTACGCATACCACCAAACTGAGTAAAGTCCCGGAACTTGAACCTCACGCCAGCACGCGTACCGGTATGCGTACTTAGTTCCCGGACCTCTACAAAACCAATCGGTAAGCATACGGGTATGCATACCATGGTTCCCGGACTTGGATCAACACATATGAAAGTATGCATACAGTGCTGATAATCCAATTATGGTTAAGTGTTATAAACTCCCATTTCAATCATTGAAACATTCTCGGAAGACGGGAATAGCTGTCTCACACAAACTATTAACTTCAAAGTAATTTTCAAGCGATCGAATGATTAATACGAAACATTCCGAGTCTACATCAAATGACTGTCTCACACAAATCATGTAAAATGTTACCAGGTGATTTTCACATGATCATCTTTTGACTTTCGTCAAGAATATAAGATGAACTTGGTTAAAGCGAAAGCTTACCAACACATATTTCGAGAAATATGTAAGCGAGTTAAACTCAGTTCGAAATATCAAATGTGTATAATTGAAGTCTATATAGCTATACGACTTTTGTCTCAAATAGGAGATAGAGTAGATAGAATTGTGAGTGATAGATGAGTTCAAGTCTCCACATACCTGTTATTGATGAAGTTCCACAAGCTCCCCTTATTAGTTCTTCGTTTTCAATCCATGAACGCCGTGAAGTCTAATGCTCAACTACACTTTATATCCTAATCCGAGACTCAGCTATAAGTAGACTAGAAATCAAGAATTATAGTTTTGGCAACTAAACTTTACAAACAAGCTTGAGATAGCAACGCTTCCGAGTTCGACCGAGCAGTGCTCTAACATTAATATAACTTAACAATACAAATAGACTCCCTGAGATTTTCAAAGGTTGCACGGTCTAATGGTTTTGTGAGAATATCAGCTAGTTGTCGTTCAGAAGGAACATATTCTAGTTTAATAACTTCATTCTCATACAATTCTCGAATGAAATGATATATAATATCTATGGGTTTAGTACGAGAATGCTCATTAAGATTTTTTGTTAGACGAATAACACTTGAGTTATCACAAAGAATACTCATAGTTGGAATATTTATACCATAGTCAATCAGCATTTGCTTCATCCACAAAAGTTGAGTACAACAAGTACCAACAACAATATATTATGCTTCACAGGTTGAGAGAGATTGTGAGTTTTATTTCTTGCTGTGCCAGGCTACAAGGTTTTGACCAACACAGAAACAACCACCAGATGTACTTTTGCGATCTTCTACACATCCTGCCCAGTCAGCGTCTGAGTAGGCAACATGACTTTTATTCGTATCCATGGAATACGATAGACCGCAATCCAAGGTGCCATTAACGTATCTTATGATCCTTTTTACAGCTTTTAGATGTGATTATTTAGGATTTGCTTGAAACCTGGCGCAATATCCTATACTGAAAGCAATATCCGGTCTTGTTACAGTCAAGTACAATAAAATTCCTATCATGGGTCGGTACATTCTTTGGTCTACAGATTTTTTACCTGGACTAGACTGAAGTTTTCCAGTAGTTGGCATTGGCGTTGCCATACGAGTTGTACCTTTTAGTTCAATTTTTTTCAACTAAATTCCTGGCATATTTTTCTTGTGAAAGAAAAATGTTGTCTTTTTGCTGCTGCATTTGCAATCCTAAAAAATATGATAGTTCTCCAACATTACTCATTTCGAATTCCCCACTCATAAGATTTAGGAACTCATCTTTGAGAATTTTTGAGGTGGATCCATAGATGATGTCATCAACATAAATTTGTGTAACAAGTACATTATTTCCATTCCATTTGATGAAAAGAGTCTTATCAGCACCACCCCTAGAGAATCCCTTTTGAAGTAAAAGGATGTTAACTTATCATACCAAACTCTTGTAGCTTGTTTTAGACCATATAAGATCTGGAAATAATGGATCTTCAAATCCTTTAGGTTGAGCAACAAAGACTTCTTCTTTTAAATCTCCATTAAGAAATGCAGACTTAATATCCATTTGAAAGAGCTTAATTTTAAGATTGCAGGCATATACAAGTAAAAGTCTAATTGATTCTAAATGAGCTACATGAGCAAAAGTTTCATCGAAATCAATACCTTCAATTTGAGAATATTCTTAAGAAACAAGTTTGGCTTTGTTTCGGAAGATGGTTCCGTATTCATCTGATTTGTTCTTGAAAATCCACTTTGTTCCTACGATGTTCACACCTTCTGGTTTCGGAACACGTTCCCATACTCCCTGCCTTTCGAATTGATTAAGTTCCTCATGCATTGAGCTTACCCAAGCGGGATCATTAAGAGCTTCCTCAATATTCTTTGGTTGTATTGAAGAAATGAAGCATGTGTAGTGACAAATATTCTGGAGTTCCCTTCGAGTCATAACTCTGGCATTGGCATCTTCGATGATGTCATTTGTAAAATGTCTTTGATATACCCACTTTGCAGTTTTGTGGACTTTACTTTCAGTATCGTTGGGTTGCTCAACTATACTGTCATTTTCATCTTTATCATCTATGTCATAAACGGTAGGAACAATTGTTGGTTCCTCTTCAACTTGTTTTTCTTTATTAACAGTTTCAGAAGGAGGAAGCTCCGCAGTAATATAATTATCTTGACGAAAATCACTAATGTCATCAATAACAACATTAACTGATTCCATCATGACTTTGGTTTGAAGATTATATACTCGGATAGCACGACTATCAGAAGCATAACCAAGAAAAATTCTTTCATCACTTTTGGAATCAAAATTTCCTCTATGTTCTCTATCCTTAAGTATATAACATTTGCTTCCGAAAACCCTTAAATAACTTAGATTAAGTTTTCTTCCATACCATAACTCATAAGGGGTATTTAGAGTTTTTGATTTTAGATAAACTCTACTTATGAGATAACAAGCTGTGAATACAGCTTCCCCCCAGAAGGTTAGTGGTAGATCTTTGTTGTGAAGAATCATTCTAGCCTTTTCTTGAATATTTCTATTCTTTCTTTCAGCCACACCGTTTGCCTGTGGTGTAACGGGAGCATAAAATTTATGAGAAATTCCAAGTTGATTACAGTATTCAAATACTTTTGTATCCTTGAATTATGTACCACGATCGCTTTTTACTTTCTTAAGTTTGCGACTTTGCTCATTTTGAATTCTACTCACAATAATCTTGAACTCCTCAAGAGTGTCATTTTTGTGCTTTTGGAAAACAACCCATGTGTACAGTCTGGAATCATCTACCATTACTAAAGCATATTTCTTTCCTCCAACATTTTCTTGTTGGATGGGACCAAAGAGATCCATATGAATAAGATCGAGAGGAGCACGAGTGGCTATATCTTGAGAAAGTTTGTGTTGAAATTTTCCTTTCTACCCTTTTGACAAGCACCACATACACCTTCTGATTTAGTATTTATTTTGGGAACGCCTCTGACAAGAAGAAAAAAAGGAGAAAGAAGGTGGAGGCGGCAGTCGAGAAGGAGAAAAGAAATCCCTAGGTCTTATGACTAATGGTATTTTATAGTTCTAAGACTAGTATATCTACGGTACAATTCATTCAAGATTTATCGATTTTTAAGTACAATCTGGAATCATCTACCATTACTAAAGCATATTTCTTTTTCTTGTTGGATGGGACCAAAGAGTTCGAGTTGGCTATATCTTCAAAATCGAACCCTTTATTTTATCGGTTTCGAGAAGGAGAAAAGAAATTTTCTACCAAAACCAAATATCTACGGTACAATTCATTCAAGATTTTGAATGGTTCATGTACAACCCTATCAACAACCCAACTATTGGAGATGTTTTTCTTGTCTAGATGTCACATTGTTAGTACAAATGAAAACTTCAAACATGAAAGTCCTATCAAGACCTCCGTAAGCTTCTCATAACTCCAAAGGCTCTTTTAAAGTTTTAATACGCCATTGCAGACATACAACAGCCCAAGACCAGATCGGATCTGCTATGATATCTCGATCAACTAAAGGCCCAAAAATCCTAAGCCCAAGCAAACCCAGCACAAGCTACCAGAGATATTAAACTTGCAAGCAACTTATTTGTGCACTCCAGCCCTTGCCATTTGTCTCATTTATGGATGGAACCATAATGATCTCGAGTCTTGACTGCTAATTTTTTTTAGGACCCTGCTTGGAGTAAGTTAATGAGTTTGGATATTTTACTGTTTGGTTTGCAGAAATAGACAATTTACCTCGTAATTCATTATTAAGTGTCAGTTTTTGGTGCACCAAGCATGCATTAAATTACAAGTGTTCCCTAAAACAATTGATCCCACTAACAGTAAGTAATTGCTAAACAGCGATACTACTGTTTGATCTTAACTTTTACTCAATTATTTGAGGGGACCTCAAATAATTTACAAGGTTCCCAACAGCCTTATTCACAAGTGAATATACTTTTTGTCTTATAGATTCATCAAAATACTGAACAGCTTTTGTTAAAGAACAATACTATTAGAACAACGACTAGATACTGTACACCTTCAAAAGCATGATCCAGAAATTTCGTTTCTTTATTCTGTAAACTGATCATACTCTGTCTCACCCTCCGATCATGCAGGACAAAGTGGTACTTTAGAGCGACAAAGTTCGTGGTTCTTTGAAGTAGCAAACCTTAAGATGAGAAACTATAATTATGCGCTTTATTCAGTGAGGAAGCTAATGATCGAGTTTTTTTTTTTTTTTTTTTGAAGCAATGATCGTGTTATTAAATGTGTTGTCATCAGGAAAACATGTAGTGTAGTCCTTGTCGAAGAAATAAGGATACCACAGCAAGATAAAGAACTGGAAATTAAAGATTGATGTTAAGTGAGAATTTTAATGTGATTTTGATTGCTATGAATTAATGCCTAGGGGTGTTTCCCTGTGTGATTAGTCGATCACATGCATATGGAGGAGGGAGTTGGAGAAAAACTTCATTTTCAACCAAAAGGGATACATAATTAACGTAGTCCTTAAAGACAGAACGTCCACTTAATTAGTTTCAATTGCACATAATATAATATTTTATTTTATTTTTTAAGACAAAGGCAAATTCTATTAAGGTAGCTATATCATTGAAATAATGAAAGCTAAGAAGACAAAGTTAACTATTTCCTACAACAACATTCCAGTTACAAATTAAGGTACTCACCGAGTAATCTTCAAAAAGATTGGTGTGCAGAGACCAGTTAAACAAAGAGCATTTTACTGAAATGATTATTTGATCCAGTGTTCTTCTCTTCCTTCTAAAAATTCTGTCGTTTCGCTCTGCCCAAACATTCCACCAGATTGCAAACGGAAGAATACCCCAAATCTTCTTCACTATATTCCTGCTCTTCTTGTTTGTCCACTCCCAAATGTTGGCTTTGACATTTTCAGCAAACACCCACTTCCCACCAAAACTGTCCAAGAAATAGTGTCATATTTTCTTAGTCTCTGAGCAGTGTATAAATAGATGGTTGTTTGTCTCTTGTTCAGCTGCACATATTATACACTGACTCGAATTTACTTTACCAGCTTTGTGGAGAAAATCTAGAGTCAGAGCACCGTTATGACATAGCGACCAAACTAAAAATGAAACTTTTAATGGAATTTTTGGATTCAACACCAGTTTATAAGGAAACAAGAGAAAACCATCCAAATCCAGTGAAGAATAACAATTAGATACTGAAAAATCTGATCCAAACCTCCATTTCCTTGTGTCCGCAGCTGTAGACTCTTGAATTACAGTGGAGAAATCACTCAGCAGCTGAAGTAGATTAGCAATATCACCTACTTCATATTCAGACAAACTTCTTTTGAAATCAAAAAGCCAATCCCCATCAGCTGACAACATTTCCTTTACTGTTGTATTTTTTCTTTTAGAAAGTTTATAAATAGCCGGGAACCTTTCTTTCAAAGTTAAGTTTCCCACCCATTTATCAGACCAGAAGAGTATACTCATACCATTGTGCAAGATCAGTTGAGTGTTATCAACAACATACTTCCTAGCTTTGAGAATGCCTGCCCATAAACTAAAGCTAGCAGGCTTAGAATAAGTTCTTATTGATAATATAATCTTTTTTGGAGTAACAATTAGAGAGGGAGAATAACTTCTTATTGATAAAGAGGAATTCGATATTACATACATACAATGTTCTTTATATATAGAAAAGGGAAAACCTAGTCATCTAATGGACCGCACATCCATGGGCCATAGGCCCTGTAACACTCCCCCTTGTGCAGTTCAATAACAAAGCTTTATACATAGTGCTTCACATATAGTGCTTTGAATGTAGTTCTTCAAATGTCGTTCTCTCCTGGATGACTTGTGCCGAAATCAATTGCCTAATTAAAACTTTGACAAGGAAAAACCTAGTGGGACAAAACCTTGGTACATCTCTTCACATGTAGTACTTCACATGTTATCTCATATTTTATATGTAGTACTTCACATGTTGTATGATCTTCAAGGACCGACTAGTCTAACTTAATTTCCTCGTTAAAACTTCGCCAGGAAAACCCAGAAAGTTAAAACCTGAACTAAAGAAAAGGAGTACAATATTAAGCAAACTTAGAACATAGTTGGACTTGAATATGCTGCCTCATTAAAACCTTGACAAGGAAAAACCCAGTGGGACAAAACCTTGACGAATGGAAAAGAGTACAACGTGACAGATGCAAGTAAAGGTGATTCGTTGCAGATGATCACTTTGCTCTATTGTTGTGGACTAGTTGCTTCACATCTCTTAAGGCAGAAAATCCTCGTGGTAAAGACAATAGCCTTAGCTGGAAAATTACATTCCCGGTGTTTGTTGTTGTCTCATTAAAAACCGTGCCGAGTAACAAAACCATGTGGGAAAAAAAAACCTCGGTGAAGAAAAATATTGCAACACACCATTAGATGCTCCCCATGATGTCAGACAATTTTCATTAGTCTAATGCAGTCAAACGGAGTTTATAACACTTTACCTTGGTGATTGTATGTTTATAAGACCCTGTTGTTGATTCTAGAAATTACGTTGCTTAACATACTATCACGTTTCATTTTTTTGATTCAGATATTTTCAGTAATATCAACGCGATCTTTATGTCTTCAACGTTCAACGTACTTGATGTTTTTAGTGTCTCGCTAAAAACCTTGTCGAGTAACAAAACCCTTTGGGAAAAACTATTCTCGATCGAAGGGAAAAAGAGTACAACACATCTTAAATTTAGAAGTAAACTATGTGGACATCATATCCTTGGATCCTCCCCCTGATGTCGGCATATTCCCATGATTACTTTCAGAGTTGTTCCAGACAATTCCTTTAGTCATGTACTTTTCGAAACTGAATATCGGTAATGACTTAGAAAATAGTCTACCATATCTCCCCCTGATTACTTTCGTTGGAGAAGAGATTATTGTTCCTTCATAATCAACAACCTTTGGATTGCAGTTCCTTTAGCATTCCTTTTTATGTCTTTGCAGGGATAAAACAAACACATGTCAATGGTTACTTTTAAGTACATGATTACATTCACTGTACCATTCCAATGACGTTGCGTTGGCGCTGAGCTATATCTATCTAACAAGTTCCCTGAGGATGTAAAATTTAATCAAGTACACTATTATACTAAGTACAACAATGCGTCTATCGTACATAGATATGGGAACTTCATCTCCCAACACATCTTCGTCATCTTCCTTTAGACGAAATGGTCACTTACTTACATTTGAACCTCGACTAATCATGGGAGTGCTATCAGGATGCATGTCTTCGTTAAATTTCCTGACAACTTTAGACATATGCAAACTGGTGGAATAATATACCACAAGATCAGTATTCGGTCGAGCTTCCCTGATTTTTCATCTCAAATTCGGATTTCAAATAGCTTTTAAGGTCTCTTATTACATCAAGAGTACCCATCATGTTTGTACCATCGACATAGATAACTACAATTACAAATCAGGAACTTTCTTGTGAATACGCAAGGAAAAATAACTTACTTGTCTATCCCCTCTAAATGAAATTGCCACTTAGACGGGTGTAGATGGGGAAAAACGATTTTCTGGTTTTTTAGGGAAGTGAAGAGATGACGGTTCGGGAAAGACTCCTCAACCGAGCAAACTGCTTAACCTCACAGAGATGCACTGCACGGGATTGCTTTAAGTTCAAGATATCAATCTGTAGGACTCCGGCCTAAACCAAGTCAATGTCCATTCCAGAGTCAATTCGGTCACAAAGAGGGAGATGGGTTGATATGTAGGAGGGAAGCTGAGAATTGTGGGATCAATGATGATCAAGGATTATGGATGTGTTGAAGGTTTCTGCAAATATGTGTAAATAAGTTTGATCAAGAGGACTTGGGTGTATACGATTGTTCATTGTCTCGGTCATCAATTCATAACTTATTTATATTGTCAGAATAGTAAACATCATGATCCCAGTAAGTGTGACGGTTTCTTGAGTGAAGGAGAGGGAAAGTGAGAGATCGTGATAAAATCAGTTCCATATCGTGCGGAGACTTGGTTGATCGTCCACCCACTACTTTGCTTACTCCCTCAACCGTTTGCACGACTTACTCATGTTTCTCATCGTGGATGAACACACGTGTTGTAGGCCGCCAGACCAAAACCCTAACTGATATCCCCCATGTGACGTGATTGATGTCTCACGAACGTGGATTCTGCGAAGCAGACGTATATTTGATTAGTCAGTCGTTGACTTATTAGACAGTGAGTCTAAGTTTTGTTGAATCAAGCATGAGTGATCTAATGCTCAATGATTCATGGATTGAACATGTTAGACGTTCTTAGGTATTGCTCGTCTGAGAAAATATTTTAAATTCGAGCAACTGAGCATCGATTCGATAAATTACTGAATATTGATAGTTGGATCAATATTCGAGCAACTGAGCAAGTATTGCTCAATTCGACGAATTACGAATATTGATAGTTGGATCAATACTCGAGCAACTGAGCAAGTATTGCTCAATTCGGCGAATTACTGATAAATTACTGAATATTGATAGTTGGATCAATACTCGAGCAATTGAGCAAGTATTGCTCAATTCAGCGAATTATTTACTGGTGACGTGACCCAATAAAATATTAATTAAAATATTGGTAGACTACCAAATATTATATAATTAATCCAGATGTTGATTGCTGGATCAACATAAATTTATTAGTGTTTGAACTTGCTCAGAATGATGATTTGTGGAGCGTTTGTTCAAAACCCTAATTTTGATCAATTGTTCGTCAATTAATGAATTGCTGAAAATAGGTCATGAGTGAAAGAGGGACCGACCACATGGGATGATGGACGACCATGTGGTGCCCAAGTGCTCGACTAAGCATGCACCAGGGTCCTTAGTTCACCGGTTGGTGAAAGAATGATGGTTAAATGCCGGTTTCATCATTTATTAAATAGTGTTCATTTGAGCATTAGGTGATGAAACCTAATTTTTGAGAAGTGAGGGACCGACCAAGAGGACATAGAAACGGCCCTTGGTGGTGTGGCACCAGCTGATGGTCGATTGAGCAAATTCCAAGTTGGTTGGAAAGAGTTTGGACCCAATATGAGCAATTGAGAAAATTAGGTCAAAATTATGAGAATATGTGGGATCGGCTCCTTGCAAGCCTTAGGGCTAGCCTTGGTCAGTCAAGGAAGCATGCCCGGGTCACCATAATGTCCGTGTCTCAGTCCTGAGAGTTTCGATATCTTCTGGTGTGCGTTTGAGCAATATTTTGGATTTTCAGAAGAGTTTGATCTTTGATTGAAATTCTTGATTTCGCTCGAATGAGCAAGTAGGACTTTGCTCGTTTGATCATAATTTGGAAAATATTAAAATAATAATATTTTAATATTTGGCGTGAATAGCCTAGTCGGTCATCTGACCATTTGAGTTTTTGGCTTTTTCATGGTTTGAGCAATATTTGAGAAAATATGAAGAAGCCATGATTTTTGCTCAAACGGAGGAGTTTCATGAGATGAGGGTAATAATAAATACAAAAATAAGGGATTGCAAGGTGTGGGACCGCCCACGGCTAGGGCATGGCCGTCCGGCTAGGTAGCCCGGTCCCGCGACACCTCCCCTATTTTTTTACTTTTCATGAAACCGTGAAAATATGGAGAAACCGTGAGTTTTGCTCAAACAAGGAAAGTTTCTTGAATGAAGGAGTTTTCATGAGCTCATGAAAATAAATAAAATTATAAAAATAAAAGGAAGAGGCAGAGGCATGGGGGACCGGCCACGGCGTCATGGGCCCGGTCCCTAGGCGCATTTTTTTTATTTTTTTATTATTGTTTTCTCTCTCATGTTATGTGTAGGATTCCTCGTTTGTCCATATTTTCGAATGCTCGTTCGTGCATCATTGTTGAGTACACTTGCACCATTTTATTGGGGCTTACTCGGTGATAGTCCAGATGCCCGATTGTTGAGTAATTATTACTAATTCATGAAATTCAGCGGAGAATGGTTCATGGGAGCAATAATTATGAATTGTGCATCTATTACTAATCCATGAATTCAGTCGGGGAATTCATGGAATGGGGTAATGAGATGAATTGGTTATCTAATACTAATCCATGGAGTCAGCCGGGGATTCATGGAATGGAGTAATAAGATATAATATATTATTTTCTAGGAATTCAGTGGAGAATGTCACGGTAGAATTATTTTATTGTAGAATCGAGATATGAGATAGTTGAAGCATCATACTCGTTCTGAAAGGTGCATAGTCAGGGAACAACGTGTAGCGTTGTTAACGTCCTGAAGGCGTTTAGCCCCCTCAACAAATAATTATGTAAGAGAGCCGCCTAAATCTATAAACAGTCTCTCTACATAGTCAGGGAACAACGAGTGTCGCCGACGTCCTGAAGGCGTTAATCCCTCTCAACAAACAATTATGTAGGAGGACCGCCCAATTGTTCTTCAATGTAGAGGTGGGTCTCTGTATGTAGTCAGGGAACAACGAGTATCGCCGACGTCCTGAAGGCGTTAAGCCCTCTCAACAAACAATTATGTAGGAGGACCGCCCAATCATGTTATTCTACATAGAGGTCATGACGAAATGCGCAGCATCGAACGCTCAGCTAGTGGGAGGCCTTTCGAGAAACATATTCATCATGGCTCTGAGAGGAAATCGATCAGAGATCGTGAAACGTTTCACGGATCGTAAAATATGAATCGTCACATGCGTTCCTGAAGCCGGGTCAGAAACATGCAGTATCATGATTTTACGATTTTGAACTTTGTCGAAAATCCACCATCAACATTAAGTCCCCTGCTCAGTGAGGGACAGTCATGTTCCGCAGCAAGCATTAGATGGTGATTTTCCAGTCGACGAGATAAGTAGTTGAACCCGGTCGTACAAAGGTATTTTCAAAATCCTCGATTTTTTCCAATGGTGTCATGTACGAGCAAATGCTCAGGTAAGGACCCTGATAGTATGATAGGGCGTCATCCCTTGGGCACGGAGAGATGAGGCATTGCTGATTTGGTCGGTCAAAAGTCCAATTTTGGTCGGTTTAGTGTTTACGGGCCCGAACCCAAAAAAGGAAATCCATATTTTATTAGGTTTTGGAAATAAAATTGATATGAAAGGGAAGAAGCCCTATTTGTTTTTTTTAAATTTTTGATTGACCAACCACCCTCCCTCTTCACCACTTTCACGCAAGAAGTAGGAGGAGAAAGGAATTTTCACGCCGGAATACCAGTCGCCGGCGCCACAGACCACCGTCCGGCCAGTTTCCGGCCGGCACCGACCAGGTACGTGAATATGTTTTTTCGAAGTTCGGTTGTTCATGATTTGTTCAAAACAAAATTCCATGTGTGCATGTATGTGTAGGTTTTATGAAAAGTTATTTTAGCAAATATACGCCCGTTTGTTCGTTAGTTTAAGAAACGGGCAATAATCCCTAATATGAAAAAGATACATAAATCCTTGAATAGACATGGTTTAGTTACAGTAGAGAAAAATTTTGTTTATGAGGTTCCATAAAAATCAAAATTTTACTTTCAAAGCATGAGCTTTCACACAAATACTTTTAGGAAACTTACACTCGTTCGTAGTTAAAACAATAAACTATAATCCTAAGATATTTTTGAAATATACCTGCACTTCATGATAAAATTTTGTTTGTGCACTTTCAAAATTTTATTTGGAATATATGGACCTTTACGAAAATAGAAAAGACCCTCGTTTCATAGAAGAATGCTCGTTTGAGCAAAACAAAAGAAATCTTTTTTTAGCAATAACTCACGTAATTTATTTTTTTTTGTTTACGTGAGTTATTATCTCACGAAAATAATTTTTTTTTTATTTACGTGACTTATATTTTTTTATTTTTTTATATTTTTTGCAAAATCCATGTAAAAGTAGGTTTTCAACAATTGTTAGAAGTAAACAATTGTATGTGATAAAACAATGTCTATATGAGTTTTGTGATTTTATAGTGTATGTACACATGGTAAAATACTAGTAAATGTTCACACGAAGAGCTTATGTAAATTATTCATAATTCCGTGAAAAGTCATATGTCAACTTTAAATAATGGATATTGCTTGTCTTTGCAGGTTCGAAAGAGCGAGCAAATTTTTTGAAGTTTTACGCTATTATCACTAAGTTTGTAAAACCATAAATAGGTAAGAGTTGAGGATTACCATTTTCGTAGACGCTGATGTGAGCATCCTAATTATTCCGTTGTACTTTAATTCCAGTGAGTTGATGAAATTTGTTGCATGGATGTCACATCAACTTTCCAAAGATGACTGATTCCCATGGTAGCAGCACTTCTGAAGATGATGTTTCCGGAGAGGATGCTTCTACAGATGTATAATCTAGAAATGATGATTCTGGGACTTCCGGGGAAAAATTGGACACTCCTAAAACCAAGAACATTCCAAATTCTTAGGATGAATTCTTTGTATTTCAGTATAAACCCGAAAAGCGTCCCTTAGGCTCCTCGTTTCTGCTGCTCATAAATCCCAGAAGTACTACTCAGAACAAGTTGGTATCTCCTCAAGCAATAACTCGGTTCTGTTTGCAAGGGAGACACTAATTGGGATCACATATAGAATTCAAGCTTTCCCGAAAGCCTTTGACGGATTTTTCTGGATGGGCAAGACATATGCTGGGTTATAGCCGTGTAAGGATCATGCTGGATCGTGCACAGGTAACATGAGCTATTCAAGCATCTGGAGAATTAATCATTCATCATGATTTCCAAGGTATGGTGGCTTTGATTGCTCGTTGGTGCGTTTCTACTCACACTTTTATATGCGGATGGGGAGAATTCACCAGGAAGATGTAGTCGCTTTATTGCATCTCCCGATTGCTGGTAATTTCCCTGGAGAGCTCTCAGCAGAGGAGACTGCAATGTCTGATGTATTGAAAGCTACGATGCATGAATTCAACAAGTCAACCAAACTTTGCTATACCTGATGGTTGAAGCACTGGTGGCCAAGAGATATCCCGAAGAACCTGTTGACGGTATTGATGTGATTTTGAAAGTTGTTGTAAAGTGGTAAGAAAAATGTCGTTCCTCTCAGACTTGTGAAGGATTTTTTTTAGATTCAAATAAAACTAGAAAACTCAAAGAAGGTTGTTATCAAGATTATGAAAAGCACCAAGACTCAGGATTCCACCATTGACCAATTAAGTGATTCATTCTAATCAATATTCATGCAATTCTTTGCGTTTGAAGTGATTCTAATTTATTGCCTCTAGTATATTTTCGAGGTAACAATTGTATACATCAAGCATGAAACATCAAAAGTCTTAAACTAAGCATGCTCCATCAAAACGAATCACAATCATTCAATAAAAATCAATTTTCCAATATTAGTTCCATGCAAATAATCATAAAAGAAATCGCAAAAAATAGTTAAAATAGAAATATACCACTTTTCATGGAACAATGGCTTCCTCCGTCGCCTCGGCTAAGGGGTTTAGCTCCTCATATTATTCACATGCTCAAAATAGGTGTTCATAGCTCAAAAGTGTGAAAAACAAGAGAAAACTAATAAAGCAGCGAGTTTGTAACAGATATAATTGTTACAGTAACTCACACATTACAGAAACTGTTGCAGAACTGTTGCGAACTCAATATAATTGTTGGAAAAATTGTTACAAAGGCTTTGAATTTGAAAGAATAGGTCACGGATTCTGCGACTCTCCTTAAGTGCTGTTTTCTGTTTTTCTTCCTCCTCTCGCCTGTGTTCTCTGGTGATGAACACGTCTCTGCAGCCTTCGTTCTCCCTCTGCTACTACCCCAAACTACTCCTAGGTCTCGATTCCCCCTCTGTGACCTCCCAATCATCTTATTTATACCAAACAGCGGCCAAATACTCGAGGCAACCTTCCCTTTCTTTTCCCTCACGTCTCGGCTTATTTTTCTTCTTTCCTTTTCTTCCAAACTCTTTGTACGTGTCTCCTAAGTTTTCTCTCCTAACTAAAACTCCCTGATCGAGTAAGAGCTAACAGAAACTTCCTCCTATTCCACGTACTTCCCAAATATACAGCCAAATATTCCCGATATACCTCTCCTCCCCTGTTTTACCGAAAGTCCATGAAAGCTTCCTTTTTTATCGAAACCAATTTCCATACCAACCTTGTTTGGTCTCCAGAACTTGATACCAGTCCATATCCATGTAGAAGTCCGACAAAATCTTCATCATTCTCTCGCCTGAAATTACCGTGAATATATATCTTCCTGTTTTGCTCCAACATGATTCTGCAGCCAACTCTGATCGACCCAAAGACATATATCAGCCCTGTTATGCTCTAAGAAGTCCAACCCATAAGTTTCAGTGGTTGAATCTCCATGAAACGTGTTTAATTCTCGAACCCTAGTTCTGCCAGGGAAGAAACAGATTTCCCGCCAAAATAGAGTTTAAACGGGGAAGAAGGTGACCTCCCCCTATCGTCTACGGGTCTGTGTTTAGTAGCTGCCTGGAAATGGGGTGCCCCTTAGTAATTAGGTTACCCCTTATCCAAAATGGGAGTCCGAATAGTATGTGTCCTCCGGGTGCAACTTTTCGAGCCGATTTTTCCAAAAATGTTTATTTCTCAAAAATACATACAAATACACAAAACACCATAATAAGTACAAAAATGGGTACTAACAATATAAAAAATCGAGATGAAAATAGACACATAAATGCGTCTATCAAATACCCCCAAACTTATTATTTGCTAGTCCCGAGCAAATCAAATCTACAAAATAAAATCCTAACTCACTGTCGCAGGCATCGTTGATTGCATTTAGCGTATGCAATAAGCCTTTAAACCCCTAGGTGGCCCTAGTGGCCGAGTTATAGTCTCGGGAGGGTTTACAAGAGATATGCCCACAAAACCTTTACTCCAGACCCTAACTATTTATGCAAAACCTTGGAAAGCACTAAAGAATCTCCTTGGTTGGCATACTTATTGACTACAGGAGGAAGTACCCTGATGCGAAATTCCAATTGATGTACACGAGTTTGCACTCAAGCATACTAAAATTCATATATAAGTCACAAAGCTCTACTCAGATAGTTTCTGGACATCATAACCGGAGTCAACCAATCACATGGATAGATTAAGAAATGGATATAGAAAAACATAGATGGTTTTGATGTTGACTAAGGTGAACGGTGTTTCTCATATCTGTCTGAAGGCCACTGCCAAAATGAACATATTCTAATGGACTGAGATACTGGTCTGGACTAATATCAATATACTGGCATATACAAGGGAACCAGTAGTCGATAATCCTAACTCTAGGTCAACACAACTGGCATATACAAGGGTTCCAGTGGTCGACTTTATTGAATTTATTCCGGTTGGTCAGATGGTCCGGTCTCAATTTTTTTTTTTTTTTTTTTGTATCTCAATCACTCTATTTCACCCTAGCAGTGGTAACAACTTGAATCGTGAGCCCCACCTAATCACTTAGACAAACATATTTTGAAGAAAACAAACAAAAAATAGAAGTGAAAAGGATTCAACGAGATATGGCGAAACTACCATGTTTTTTCTTTAATTCTAACACCTGAGCTCTGTGCTTTTATGAATAGACTCTTTAGATGTTTCCATCTAATCAGATTGGTTCCTCAACTCCTACAACCAAAATGCTTCCATCCACTTAGATTGGTTAGTGCCATCCTTAATAAGCATAAATTTCTAGGCTGTGGAGTTTAACAATGCAACTAAAATGTTTCTCCCATACCCCCAAACTTAAATCTAACATTGTCCTCAATGTTCTAAAGATAAAATTAAAAGCATGAACAAGGAGAAACTGTTACCATTTGAAGTAAAAGAGTTAAGGAAAGATATTACCGTGTCGCATGAATATTGGGTTACCTCCCAAGAAGTGCTAAGTTTAACGTCTTCAGCCACACATTACGTACCCATAAAATGGCTAATTACCCTTTCAAATCGTATATCAATAGTCGAAACAACTGTGGATCATCAAAATCAATTAAAACTGCCATAATTATGAGACAACTGCACCAAATCAGAAAAATGAACAGACAGAGCACATCCTCATCCAAGGTTTCCTGCAAGACAACTGGGTTTTTCTGTGGTGCCAACTTGGGCTTCATATGAGTGTCTTGATAAACGGATTTACCCACATAACGAGTCTCAAATAGCTGGATTTCCTCCTGGATAGTATCAGGAGGATCGGGTTGTGGAGTCGGAAGAGACTCAGGTAATACCTCAGACACACTAGGCTCGAGTCCTAAGTTAGGGACTTCAAATAGGGATACTTGACGATTACTACCCCCAAACTTAGAATTTTCGGTGTCTCTAGATAAACTAGTCACAATATTCATAATTTCTAGACCATTAGGTTCCTGAAAAAGGTCAATTGCTTTCTCTAAGTTAGGTTCATCCTCGAAATGCATTTGAGGCACACAAACTGTAGGACTTATATGTTTCATATCCTCTATGGGAAACCCTAAAGTTTCCTTATTGTCTTGAAGTACGGTCACTTGCCTACTCTCATGATCACTATCCAAATCGGAGGCTATAGGCAAAATCTCAGATGGGCCTAAAAATGCATAATTAGGGTCCAACTTAGGAGGATCTCTAGGCTCTTCGAAACAAGGGCTTAAGGTAGATTCGGTAGCTAGTAATGGTTCGAACCTAGCTTTCCATTTATCGGTATCTAACATAGGAATAGAATCCAACAGAGCATTTACTTGTTCAATGTTTCTATCATCGTCAAAATCCATGCTAAAATGGGCTAGACAACTATCTAATGGATCTTCCGATAAGGTGTTTGGTAATGACTCCTGAACTAAGGTTCCTATCATGTTCACCTCTTCAATACATGTGTCATCTAGCTCAGAATGTAGCTTATTGACATTAAAAATATTCAACTCAATAGTCATATTACCAAAAAATAGATTCATAATACCATTTCGACAGTTTATGATCGCATTAGACGTAGCTAAAAATGGGCGACCTAAAATCACGGTGTATCCGGTTCTCTCGGGTCGTGACAAAGTTGGGTATCTAAGACCACGAAATCCACAGGATAAATAAACTTGTCGACCTCAATAAGAACACCTTCTATCACACCACGAGGAATTTTAATGAGACCTATCGCCTAACCAGGTGTTATCTTGGTAGGTTTCAATTCACCAAGTCCTAGCTGTAAGTACACATGGTACGTCAGTAAGTTCACACTAGCTCCTAAGTCAAGTAAAGCTTTATCTACCCGATGTTTTCCTATCGTGCAAGCAATGGTAAGGGCACCTGGGTCTTTATATTTAGGAGTTGTGTTGTTCTGAATGATTGAACTTACATGACTAGCTAAAAAGGCTTTTTTAGGGACACTAAACTTGCGCTTTTGCGTACACATATCCTTAAGGAATTTGGCATAAGCCGGAAGTTGCCTAATTGCTTCTAGTAACGGAAGGTTTATGGTAACTTTCTTAAAAACCTCCATCATGTCATTAAAGTTGGATTCATTCTTTGTTGGTACTAATAGCTGGGGAAATAGGGCTCTAGGCATAAAATAGGGCCTCTCAGGAACCGAATCGGCATCATCAGAGATTTTATCAGTCCCCTCAGCTATGGATGGTCCTGAGGGGTGAACTATAGTATTCTCACTATCGGGCATGGTTACCTGATTGTCTACTACTCTGCCACTCCTAAGGGTTCTAACCGAATTCAACTGATGTGATGGTTTTTCGCCTACTTCATGAACTCCTCTAAGGTTTGTTTGTGTTTGACTAGGGAACCTACCTTTTTCTCTCAAGGACTCATTTATCGACTAACTCGCGTTTTTAACTAAGCAATAGCTTGACTATTTTCTTGCCCTATCCTCGTTACTAGCTTCTACGCTTTGTGAAAGTGATTGGTGCATCTTTTCGATGTTTCGAATAAATGAGGCAAGAGTTTCTTCTAGACTTAAAATTTTCTTATCGGACCGATTTTGAAACCGAGCTACTCCGAAGGATTCTTAGTATAGCCAAAACCCGGGGGAGCATTCGAATTACTAAATCGACCTTGGTTCTCGGGTCCTTAGACCATGAGATGTTCGGATGGTTTCTCCAACCAAAGTATTATAGGTTTCGAATATGGGTCAAACTTTTGACGGTTATCAAATCTAGTGTTATTATTATAAAGAGCATTGGCTTGCTCTTCAATAGTCCTGCCTTCCCAAAAAGGCTCCACTCTACCACTAGTGTGACCCAATTCTAAAGCTTCTAACCTTTTAGCTATTCTTTGCAATTTTGGCATCTCGATTCAAAGCCTCCTTCTAGCCTATTAACGTTTCCTCTTCCTAGAAGAATTGTTTTCTTGGGTTCCCTACTATTTTCCCATTCTTTGGGTCTTTTCGGCGATTTCATGCAAATATGTCATCGCCTCATCAACTCGTTTGGTTTTCAAACCCACCTCGTACACATAGATTCTACTGTGGTCGTAGTGGAATAATCTAAACCCTCATAAAGGATCTGAACTAACCTAACCTTTTCTAGACCATGATGAGGACATTGGGCTAATAAATCATTGAACCTTTCCAAATACCTATACAAAGATTCTCCTCCTATTGAGAAAACGTGCAGATTTGCGTCCTAATAGACGATGTTTTGTGCCTAGGGAAAAACTTGTTCAAAAAGGCAGATGTAAGTTGTTCATATGTTTCGATTGAACCAGAAGCCAAACTATATAGCCACGATTTGGCTTTATCTTTCAAGGAAAAAGGGAATAACCTGAGTTTCAAAGCATCATCATCAAGGTTTCTAATCTTTAGGGTACTACAAATTTCCTCAAAGTCCCCGACATGGAAATAGGGGTTTTCATTTTCTTTCCCTAACAAGATTGGGAGCAGCTGTAAGGTTCCAGGTTTAAGTTCATAATTTGCTTCTGTTTAACTAACCTGATACACGAGGGACGAGTAGTCCTAGTCGGGTTCAACAAAGCTTTCAAAGTTGCCATTTATGGCACTATCAGAATATTAGGGATTGTCTCCCAAAACGGACGTTCAAAAACGGACTCTTCAAAAATCGGACTTTCTAAATTGAGGTAATCGAGACGCTTAGAACTACTAGGTTTATCTTTAACAAATCTACCTAGGGAGTCTCTTTTACGTTCCGGCATGCAAACGAATAAGGAAGGGGATTCTATGCAATCACAAAACAAGGCTGACTCAACCAAATCAAACCTATTGATTTCTAGCAAACAAAAAGCATGATGGCTCCACTTAGATTGTTTCTAGACCAGCTTCTAATCCTTCGAAAGGGAATTCGTTACAATTTAAGCAAACCCCTCTGGAATCAATCCGAGTCAAAGTAAGTTGAATAGAGGCGAGGGAAGCTCGGTGGAGCTTTGATACCCAAGGCCTCACCGGAATTACAAGGCGGCGCAGTCACGCATTCAACTCACAGAAACCTTCAGGAACTTCGAAGTGTGCTTAATAGAGTAACCAATATTTTTCGAATGACTTTCCTATTAAGCTCGTTACCCTATCGGTCTTGTTCTAGTCAAAATTTTAAGGCTTAGGTTCGCGTAGGTTACGTGTTCCTAAGGCGGGCAAGAAGAGAACGGTGATGAAATCCGAACCCTTAACTTGTATGGCCAGGCCTTGCCCTTTACTAGAAAATTAAAGCAGTCGTATTCAAGTCCTCAGCATATATGCAAACGAAGGAATCCAAGAACTCACTCGACGGGGGATTCACGAGTGTTCAGAATCTTACCTCCCGTTCCAGACGGGGGATGAATCGGTTGTAGTCGACTTGGGCCACTGACTCCTATGTCAGTGTACGAACCCAAGGTGCAGAGACAATATCGTAATTGTCCTCCTTCTCTGCAAACAGTTTATATTTAAAAGTACCCTTCCGTAGGGTAAAAATAAAATAAAAATAATAATGTCCAAAGTCCAAAAGTCCAAAGTCCAAAAAGAAAAGAAAAATTACAAAAATAATAAACCCTAATACAATTTTTTTTTCTAAAAATAAACAAACCCTAAAAACAAAATAACTAAAATAAAATTGTCTTCTTTTCCATTCTTTTCGCTTTAATCTTTAGCTCCAAGTCTTTACGAAATCACCAAACTCCTTGGCTCAATTTTCTTTATGATCCAGAACCTGTAGACAAAAGATAAATACCCAAAAACGTAAAAAAAAAAAAAAGAACAAAAAAAATAAAATAAAAAACTAAAAAATAGATCTAAAACCCTAAAAACAAGTCCGCGTCGGCGGCGCCAAAAACTGATGTGATTTTGAAAGTTGTTGTAAAGTGGTAAGAAAAATGTCGTTCCTCTCAGACTTGTGAAGGATTTTTTTTAGATTCAAATAAAACTAGAAAACTCAAAGAAGGTTGTTATCAAGATTATAAAAAGCACCAAGACTCAGGATTCCACCATTGAACAATTAAGTGATTCATTCTAATCAATATTCATGCAATTCTTTGCGTTTGAAGTGATTCTAATTTATTGCCTCTAGTAGATTTTCGAGGTAACAATTGTATACATCAAGCATGAAACATCAAAAGTCTTAAACTAAGCATGCTCCATCAAAACGAATCACAATCATTCAATAAAAATCAATTTTCCAATATTAGTTCCATGCAAATAATCATAAAAAAAATCGCAAAAAATAGTTAAAATAGAAATATACCACTTTTCATGGAACAATGGCTTCCTCCGTCGCCTCGGCTAAGGGGTTTAGCTCCTCATATTATTCACGTGCTCAAAATAGGTGTTCATATCTCAAAAGTGTGAAAAACAAGAGAAAACTAATAAAGCAGCGAGTTTGTAATGAGATATAATTGTTACTGTAACTCACTGTTACGTAGAAACTGTTGCATTGCGAATGTTGCGAACTCAATATAATTGTTGGAAAAATTGTTACAAAGGCTTTGCATTAGAAAGAATAGGTCACGGATTCTACGACTCTCCTTAAGTGTTGTTTTCTGTTTTTCTTCCTCCTCTCGCCTGTGTTCTCTGGTGATGAACACGTCTCTGCAGCCTTCGTTCCCCCTCTTCTACTACCCCAAACTACTCCTAGGTCTCGATTCCCCCTTTGTGACCTCCCAATCATCTTATTTATACCAAACAGCGGCCAAAATACTCGAGGCAACCTCCCTTTCTTTTCTCTCACGTCTCGGCTTATTTTTCTTCTTTCCTTTTCTTCCAAACTCTTTGTACGTGTCTCCTAAGTTTTCTCTCCTAACTAAAACTCCCTGATCGAGTAAGAGCTAACAGAACCGATTCCACGTACTTCCCAAATATACAGCCAAATATTCCCGATATACCTCTCCTCCCCTGTTTTACCGAAAGTCCATGAAAGCTTCCTTTTTTATCGAAACCAATTTCCATACCAACCCTGTTTGGTCTCCACAACTTGATACCAGTCCATATACATGGAGAAGTCCGACAAAATCTTCATCATTTTCTCGCCTGAAATTACCGTGAATATATCTTCCTGTTTTGCTCCAACATGATTCTGCAGCCAACTCTGATCGACCCAAAGACATATATCAGCCCTGTTATGCTCTAAGAAGTCCAACCCAGAAGTTTCAGTGGTTGAATCTCCATGAAACGTGTTTAATTCTCGAACCCTAGTTCTGCCAGGGAAGAAACAGATTTCCCGCCAAAATAGAGTTTAAACGGGGAAGAAGGTGACCTCCCCCTATCGTCTACGGGTCTGTGTTTAGTAGCTGCCTGGAAATGGGGTGCCCCTTAGTAATTAGGTTACCTCTTATCCAAAATGGGATTCCGAATAGTAGGTGTCCTCCGGGTGCAACTTTTCGAGCCGATTTTTCCAAAAATGTTTATTTCTCAAAAATACCTACAAATACACAAAACACCATAATAAGTACAAAAATGGGTACTAACAATATAGAAAATCGAGATGAAAATAGACACATAAATGCGTCTATCAGGTACCTTAACCATTGCTGCTTTCTTATGCTCGTGGCTCTCCAGAGACGTTCTTGAGGATAGTGGACATTTGCTGAAGCCGTGTGTGATTCCTTTTGCCATAAAAATGGCTAAAGGTGAGAAACTTCCTACAGGTAGTCTGTTTTTGGGTTCACTGTTTTCCAATTTAGAGCGTCTCTAACGGTTTCATGAAGATTGAAACATATGCTAATACCATGTTTCTTCAAGCTTTGATGTGGAAGCACCTTGAGAATTATGCTCCAATTCCTCGTAGTGTCTTGCAAGGACCCAGTGTCGATACTCGTCATGCTTTCCTCGAGAAAGATAATGCCAGGATTATGCGTTGGTCTACAAAGTAGCCACAACACAAGATACGCCTTACCAGTGTCTTAGACAGAGAATCTGAGTTTAATTTTCGTCCCTGGGTGTCGGTTCCTCCTCTCTTCTCACAATTGATCACTTTTAATACTACTGAAGAAAATGCCATGTTGAAAACTGGTGCCGGTTTGAGTGATGGAGAGAAGTCTTTTATATTGAGTTGCATTCCTGTTTACTTAGTGTCAGTAATGCATGGAGAATTCCAGGTGGAAGAATATAACATTGATAGAGCAGCTCGACAAATAGGTCTCGGTCAGTGTACTCCAGGCCATCGGATGAATAAGCCATCAGTTGAGCATTTGAAGGCTCACCTGGATTGCACACACGTGGAAGGAAATGATTACCCGTTTCCTTGTTTTGACCGAGCTACTTATGTAACTCCAGGTTATATAGACTTCTGGCATCAACAACTGGAGCGATTGTATAAGTTTGTGATGGATGTTAAGTCTCTGGTACGAGAGTTTCCTCCTCCTGACATGATTGTTGATCGACCAAGATTGAAATATCTTTCTGGTGGTGGTAAGAGACATACGTCTCTGGATTGTTCACAGGTAAGTTTTCTCCTTATGATTTTGGTGAATGCATGATAACCACATCTTAATTATTTTATTGTATTTGTTGTAGGATGGCCGTGTTGTGAGATCTCGAACTCATGTAGACTTTTTAGAATTTCAAGAAAGTCCCCAGGGTGGAGAAAACATGAGCAGGACATCATATCGGATGATACCGAATAATGTGAAGTCCCCAGCTACTTCTTTGGTGAGTTGTTAGCACTTCTCTTATCATCGAGATTTTCTTGTCCGTGTAATTAGGATCCCAAAAGAGTATTGTTAATTTGTTTCATAATTTTGCTCCATCGGTCATTGATGGTCTTCATCTTACCTCTATAAGAACAATCCAGGAATCCAGCACCGATGAAGAGGTTGATGTAAGTATCCCCTTTTGTGAAAGCGATTATGGAATTTCCTTGAATGAAATAATGACAATTGTTGTTGAAGCATCCAGGAGGAGATTGTTGTGGAAAGCCAACACGGTCAGGCCGTTCGTTCATCTTCAAATAGTGGTGAGAAAGAGAACCTTCAAGAATTGAGACTGAATGGAGGTAATGGTGCTCCTAATGTTGATGCCGACCATATCAATCCTTCGAATGACTTAAAAACGCCTCAAGTAAGTATCCATCTCATATTCTCTTCATATAAGTATAATATTGCTGATTTGCGAATGAATGAATGAGAATCCACATGAATGAAAAAAAATTAGTGAAATACGTCACCAGAAAATTCAGAACTCAGCCTTTTAGCAAAAACACCATAAAATCTTCATCGGATGTCGGATTTTCACGATCTACCCATGTATTCTTATGCCCAGGAGATTTCCAAGCTTTGTAACAGAAGCTTTTAGAGTTTTGAGCACATTTAGGTGCCGAAATCAGTGAAACAGTAAACTTCTAGGAGACCTTCAGGAATTTTCCAGCTAGCATGTAGTCCAATGTTTTGGCCATAAATATTTACTCGTTTATCCAATTGCTATGAAATTTTGACATGTTGTAGAAAACATCCATACGAAGAGAATGGTATATGACTCAAACTTGGATTCCTTACCAATTGCTCCCAGTTCGTCATCGTATACAGGGAAGTATAAAATCTCTTCAGACGAGCTTGTTGAAAAACGTATTTTATGACTTCCACACTATTTGCTCATGTCTTGGATGTATAATAAAGAACTTAGATAGTGTTAGTTCACTTACATGCTGGATTTTATGATTGCCTTCGGTTTCCATGTAATCTTCGTATTAGGTACCAAATGCCGAAGTTGAGAATAATGGAGCGAATGATGATTCAAACCATATGGTGAATCAAGTTGATGATGTTAACATCTCTGCACCTCAATACCATGAGAATATTGCTGCTGAAGTTTTCGAGGATAATGAAGCTCAAATCATCGTTACTTCAGAGATAGAAGCAACCGGACCCAAAATGGAAGAAACTGCCCAAGAAACTGCTCCCACAATTGTTGAAGCTGCTCCAATAATTGAGAATCGTATAATAGTGCATGAATACCCTAATATAGGTATTATTTGTGATCCTCCATTCGGTGAGTCACTTCCATATCACACATTAGTTGGTGGATTTAGCGTTCCCATAGGGTATGCTGATATGTATGAGAAATTGTGGAAAATGTATGGTCACATTGTTGTCATCCGAAACGCAGCTACTTCTTGACAATGCAAGTAGGAACTATCTTGCATGTCATAGATGATATACGGACCAGGTAGAGAAGTACTGTTACTCAAGATGTACTCTTTGATTGGGAGTACAACTTGAAGAAATCTGAAGAACTCGGCTTTAACTTGAAATGGCTTCGTCATAGGATTAACATCATCAGGGATGCAGTGGAGAACGATATACCCTTCACTAGTGATGCCGTGGTGGATAAAATGGCTAAGATTGCTAAACTGACTGAAAAGTTGGAATTGGAGAAAGCGGCCTTGCAAGTCTTGGAGAATGCAGAGAAGCAGAAATCTTACTTTGCCGGCTTCCTTTAGTTTTCCTTTCCATAATCTCTTGAACCTTGAACTTCTGAGAGATGTGAGGTTTTATTTTGGTTTTGATTTTTAGATTGGTTTTGAATAAGTGAGTGATTGAGGATTTTATTTTTGGAATTGATAGAAATTTTCTTAAAAATAAAAGAACTTTGATAAATTGCTGAATTCAAATACTGAATGCAAGAACTGCAAACTCTTGGAGGAATTGAAAATACATGTGAAAGAAAATCCTAAATGAAAACATTAGGTGTCTCGAGAGTTCATGCCTTGAACATAAACACCTTGGGACGCTGGATGTCTCATGCGTCAAAATCCTTTAGCCAATTCTCGTGAATCACTGGCACACTTGTCTTGCCTTTCATGTCAACCAATTTGTAATATCCTCCGACCGATGACTTAGCAATCATAAAAGGCCCTTCCCAGTTAGAGCTCCTTGTGGAATGGAGATTACGCTTAGTTGCCTTGAGAACTAAATCCCCTTCATGAAAATTGTTAGGCTTGGTTGCTCGTGCCCTGAATATCTTCTGTTGGTTCGGAATTCCTCGTATAGTGGTATTCCATGTTGATGGATCTTTCCAATCCTGCGGAACATGTGGAAACTCACGCAAAGGAGAGTACCTAGGATATTGGTTGTCGTGTTCAGTCATTATCCTAGCGATGATTGTGTCAGTAAGACGCTGGATTTGGAGAGGCTTTGCGTCCAACCACTTGGTGAAATATTGCTGAGGCGAGACTAACCACTCATAACGTTTGGTGATAGCTAAGTTGTGAGTAAGATCAAGTCCTCGGACCAGAGTAGCATATTTGAAAGTTGGTAATATAGACGCATTAGGGGGGTTGAGACTTGCCTGAGTACGGAACCTCTTGACGAATTCATGCGCGCTCTCTTCAGGTTTTTGTGTGAGTTCCATCAAGGCTTCGACTTTCCCCAGATGTTCGAATGGTGGATCGTCCTCCACTTCTTCCGAGTCAGAGCTTTCTTCAACAGAAAAATGTGTAATTGAAGGTGTTGTAGTTACCTTTTCAGCATGAATCCATGTTCGTCCAAGGATCATATCATATCCTGGGTCCTCCTTAATTATGTGAAATTTGGTTTCTGCCCAGGTTGAACCAGTTTTCATCTTGTGAATGATGTAACCATAAGCATCTCTGGAAACTCCTTTATGGTCTCTGCCTGAGACAGGAGCATGAGTGGATTCTTGTCGAGTGATGCCTGCAGCTCTGAGAGTTTTCAAAGGGATGATATTGACAGCAGTGCCAACATCGACCAACGCTCGCTTGAACTCATTTCCTTTGAGATGGACCGTGGTGAGAAGTCCCCAGTCATACATCTCTTTGTCAGAGGCTGGAGGTTCAGGGAGCACTTATGTGTTAGATAAACGTTTCCCAGACACTATATGGTTCAAAGCCGTGAACATGTCCCCTCTTTGAGCTTTTGACAGATAAAGCAATTCTCACACATGCTCGATCAATGGTTGAACAACTTCTTTGACTGGCTGTTCAGAGAGTGTAAAGGTTCTGATTAGGAGAGGATTCTTGTGATCTCCTTCAGTCCCTAGTTCTCCTGAATCAGCCTTTTCCTTGAATATGCGTTTCAGAGTTCTGCAATCACTAGTCGGATGACTGACATATCTATGAAAGCGACAGTAATGCGGATTCTCCACTTCTTCGTCTGTCGGGTCTCTCCTGACGGGAGGTAAGTTGATCGCACCATCTTGGATCCAGACTTCCAATAACTCGATCACCTCTTCAATAGGGAAAGTAAAGTGTGGTACTTCCTGATCATTCTGCTAACGTTGAGCCGGCGCTTGTGCGTTTTGAGTTTGGTTGTCCTTCCTTGGTGCTTTCGTAGACGTTGGAGGAGAATTCTTATGTTGTTGCGCATCAGCTTTCCTTTTGATCCCTTCAGCAACATTCATGGAAGGTTGAACATTGTATTGTTTTTTTATTAGGCGCCTGGTGCTGTTTCGAGCGTCTCGCGGCTCCTCGGCTTTGACAGTTTTTGTTTTTTCCAACATGGATGGAGCAGTAGTTGCTGATCGCTCGGCTGCTTCATGGAGCTCTGACAAAGTCTGGAACCAGAGATTTTCCAGCAAGGGTATGTAAACTGGGATCATCCCATTGATGCATAAGTCCACTGATTGTTGTTCAGTAACATTAGGGTCATGACAATCCAAAGCTTGGATTCTGAACCTTTTCACATATTCATTCGGATGTTCAGCATTCTTCCAAGTCATTCTTCCTAAGTCAGAGAGAGTAACCTGTTCAGAGACAAAGAAATATTTCCTTTAGAAGGCATTAACCATTTCTCCCCAACTAGTGATGCTCCCAGGTGCGATGTTGTTGTACCAGGTGTATGCTCGGCCGGTCAGAGATTTAGATAATTCTTTCAGATGAACAACATGGTTGTGTTCATGCTCTCCTAGCGCCTTCAGGAATCGAGAAACGTGCTCTCGAGCGTTCCCTTTTCCGTTATATAATGTGAACGTCGGAGAAGTATAACCCTTCGGGAGAGGGATTCTTTGTGTAGCAGCAGGATATGGAGGTTGATGACGATGGGAGATGGTGTCTTGTATTTTCCTCGAGCCTCCATGAAGCGCTCCAGATCTTCACGAGTGATGAAACCTGCAGACTCCTTCTCCGGTGGATTTTTTGCAGATTTGCAGGCTTCATCATCATCCACCGCATGGATTGGTGAAATTTCAGGGTCAACTTCTTTGGCCTTTCCTTTGTCTGACCTCCTTAGTTTTCTATGACATTTTATCTGTGTGAGTTTTGAGATAATTGCATAGCTCCTTCTCAGGTAGTAGCCATATCAGTTTGATTTTTGTCGAGAACTTCTTGGACCTTCATGAGATCAGCTATGGTGGGTGGATTTTCTCTGACTTCCTTGGGATGCCGGCCGAAGAGAGGATGATTTCCAACGTTGGTTTGAGGAGGAGTGGTACCACCGTTGTTGGGAGCAGGAATGAATTCTGGAGTACCATCATTGTTATTGTTGCTAGTGCTAGCGTCGTTTGCATTTGTAACTAACCCAGACCTAAGACCAGCCATCTTGCGAAATGTGATATTGCAACCGAGAGATTAATCTCCCACTGTGGTCGCCAATCTGTAGATGGGGAAAAATAATTTGCTGGTTTTTTAGGGAAGTGAAGAGATGACGGTTCGGGCAAGACTCCTCAACCGAGTAAACTGCTTAACCTCACACAGATGCACTGCACGGGAGTGCTTTAAGTTCGAGAGATAAATCTATAGGACTCCGGCCTAAACCAAGTCAATGGACAATCCAGAGTCAATTCGGTCACAAATAGGAAGATGGGTTGATCTGTAGGAGGGAAGCTGAGAATTGTGGGATCAATGATGATCAAGGATTGTGGATGTGCTGAAGGTTTCTGCAAATATGTGTAAATAATTTTGATCGAGAGGACTTGTGTGTAGACGATTGTTCATTGTCTCAGTCATCAATTGAGAACTTATTTATATTGTCAGAATAGTAAACATCTCGATCCCAGTAAGTGTGACGGTTTCTTGAGTGAAAGAGTGGGAAAGTGAGAGATCGTGATAACATCAGTTCCATGTCGTACGAAGACTTGGTTGATCGTCCACCCACTACTTTGCTTACTCCCCAACCATTTGCATGACTTACTCATGTTTCTCATCGTGGATGAACACACGTGCTGTAGGCCGCCAGACCAAAACCCTAAATAATATCCCCCATGTGACATGATTGAGGTCTCACGAACATGGAGTCTGCCGTGGGCGTACGTATATTTGATTAGTCAGTCGTTGACTTATTAGACAGTGAGTCTAGGTTTTGTTGAATCGAGCATGAGTGATCGAATGCTCAATGATTCATGGATTGAACATGTTAGACGTTCTTAGATATTTCTCGTCTGAGCAAATATTGTAAATTCGAGCAACTGAGCATCGATTCTATAAATTACTGAATATTGATAGTTGGATCAATATTCGAGCAACTAAGCAAGTATTGCTCAATTCCACGAATTACGAATATTGATAGTTGGATCAATACTCGAGCAACTGAGCAAGTATTGCTCAATTTGGCGAATTACTGATAAATTACTGAATATTGATAGTTGGATCAATACCCGAGCAACTGAGCAAGTATTGCTCAATTTGGCGAATTATTTACTGGTGACGTGACCCAATAAAATATTAATTAAAATATTGTTAGACTACCAAATATTATATAATTAATCCAGATGTTGATTGCTGGATCAACATAAATTTATTAGTGTTTGAACTTGCTCAGAATGATGATTTGTGGAGCGTTTGTTCAAAACCCTAATTTTGATCAATTGTTCGTCAATTGATGAATTGCTGAAAATAGGTCATGAGTGAGGGAGGGACCGACCACATGGGATGATGGACGACCATGTGGTGCCCAAGTGCTCGAGTGAGCGTGCACCAGGGTCCTTAGTTGACCGGTTGGTGAAAGAATGATGATTAAATGCCGGTTTCATCATTTATTAAAATAGTGCTCATTTGAGCATTAGGTGATGAAACCTAATTTTTGAGAAGTGAGGGACTGACCAAGAGGGCATAGAACCGGCCCTTGGTGGTGTGGGACCATCTGATGGTCGATTGAGCAAATTCCAAGTTGGTTGGAAAGAGTTTGGACACAATATGAGCAATTGAGCAAATTTGGTCAAAATTATGAGAATGTGTGGGACCGGCTCCTTGCAAGCCTTAGGGCCGGCCTGGTCGGTCAAGAAAGAATGCACGGGTCACCATAATGTCTGTGTCTCAGTCCTGAGGGTTTCGGTATCTTCTGGTGTGCGTTTGAGCAATATTTTGGATTTTCAAAAGAGTTTGATCTTTGACTGAAATTCTTGATTTCGCTCGAATGAGCAAGTAGAACTTTGCTCGTTTAATCAAAATTTGGAAAATATTAAAATAATAATATTTTAATATTTGGCGTGAATAGTGTAGTCGGTCATGTGACCATTTGAGTTTTTGGCGTTTTCATGGTTTGAGCAATATTTGAGAAAATATGAAGAAACCATGATTTTTGCTCAAACAGAGGAGTTTCACGAGATGAGGGAAATAATAATTATGAAAATAAGGGATTGCAAGGTGTAGGACCGCCCACGGCTAGGGCATGGCCGGCCGGCTAGGTAGCCCGGTCCCGCGACACCTTCCCTATTTTATTACTTTTCATGAAACCGTGAAAATATGGAGAAACCGTGAGTTTTGCTCAAACAAGGAAAGTTGCTTGAATGAAGGAGTTTTCATGAGTTCATGAAAATTAATAAAATAATAAAAATAAAAGGAAGAGGCGTGGGGGACCGTCCATGGCGGTATGGCCGGCCGGCCGGTGGGCCCGGTCCCTAGGCGCCTCTTTTTTATTTTATTATTTTCTCTCTCCAGTTTTGTGTAGGATTCCTTGTTTGTCCATATTTTTGAATGCTCGTTCGTGCATTTGGGTGCTCGTTCGTGCATCATTGTTGAGTACACTTGCACCATTTTATTGGGGCTTACTCGGTGATAGTCCAGATGCCCAATTGTTGAGTAATTATTACTAATTCATGAAATTTAGCGGAGAATGGTTCATGGGAGCAATAATTATGAATTGTGCATCTATAACTAATCCATGAATTCAGTCGGGGAATTCAGGGAACGGGGTAATGAGATGAATTGGTTATCTATTACTAATCCATGGAGTCAGCCGGGGATTCATGGAACGGAGTAATGAGACATAACAGATTATTTTCTAGGAATTCAGTGGCGAATATCACAGTAGAATTAATCTATTGTAGAATCGAGATATGAGATAGTTGAAGCATCATACTCATTCTGAAAGGTGCATAGTCGAGGAACAACGTGTAGCGTTGTTAACGTCCCGAAGACGTTTAGCCCCTCAACAAATAATTATGTAGGAGAGCCGCCTGAATCTATACAGTCTCTCTACATAGTCGTGGGAACAAGCGAGTGTCGCCGACGTCCTGAAGGCGTTATGCCCTCTCAATAAACAATTATGTAGGAGGACCGCCCAATCGTTCTTCTATGTAGAGGTGGGTCTCTCTATGTAGTCAGGGAACAGCGAGTATCGTCGATGTCCTAAAGGCGTTAAACCCTCTCAACAAACAATTATGTAGGAGGACCTCCCAATCATGTTATTCTATATAGAGGTCATGACGAAATGCGCAGCATCGAACGCTCAGCTAGTGGGAGGCCTTTCGAGAAACATATTCATCATGTCTCTGAGAGGAACTCGATCAGAGATCATGAAACAGTTCACGGATTATAAAATATGAATCGTCACATGCGTTCCTGAAGTCGGGTCAGAAACATGCAGTATCATGATTTTACGATTTTGACCTTTGTCGGAAATCCACCATCAACAACGGGTATACCACATCCGCCTGATTGCTTCTATCTATAAGTGGGTGTTTTATCTAAATGTAAACGCACTCTGTGGTTTAGAGTCACTTTATTTGGGCAACAAAAGGCTATCAAGTACTTTTGTAAATATCTTCTATCTCTTGATTCTTTCATAGATACGTAACAACCACATACATATGCTGCATTTCAAGTCCTCTTGAACTTACCAAGTTAACTAAGTAGCGAAACACTATAAATTTCATTACAAGAGAACAATTCCAGGGCTTTGTGAGAAACCTCGCGCCACAAGGCGAATCTTTATACTTTAATACTGTTTTCTTCTCATTATGCTTTGTGACAAAATTAATCATGTATGTCCAATAGGCTTTACACTTGGTTGGTTAGCACTACCACAACAAATACCTGTATATTTGTCAAAAAACCAAGTTCTACCTGGATTGTATAGGCCAAATATGCTCTTCGTTGAAATTAAGCAACAAGGAGCTTGGTTTGATCTCATCTTGCTCTATTTTCTTAAGCATCAATATGAAATTAATCATCAATATGCTCGCATGATCTTTCCATTGACTCGTGCGCATTCTCATAATCCACTTGGGATGTCATTGTTCTCTGGAATCATTAAACTTCAGAGCGTCCTTCAGTTTGATTCATGGACATATTCAGAGACAATTTTATGAGATGATTTCTGATGATATAAATAAGTTGTGCCTTCCTCACCTGCTTTATTTCTAGGTGAGGATTGATCGAACCAATTGGTCTCTCCAACTTCCTTTATGGAGCCATGACCTCAACCACACTTCCACTAAGTGTAGTTGCAACACCTTAATCTATGGTGTATATCCCTTATTGAGGATTTGTAACCTTGCAGGTAGGTTTGCAGCTGGTATGTGTGATCTCATCACTTTAGCGACATCAATGTACATTCTGAAAATCGATTATTCTTTCACTTCACATTTACATTTGTGGAGTACAAGAATCAATATGAGACACAGTGGGAACACACCACGACAATTGTTGTCGTTCCCTTAGAAAATACTTCTTATGAAAGATAACAATCGGTTTATATATGTCCCACAAAACCCCGATTATAAGAATCAGATTTTATCTGTGCATATTTTAACCGATTCTGGAAGTCCTCTGTTAATTTCGAAAACACCACCAACCCAGAATCGGTTTACGAATGCATGAACGTACACTGATTCTAGGTACTGTTTACGAAAAAAAAATCAAAAAATTTAAGTTGTTTGATGTTTTGAAGATCGATTTAACATTAGTTGATCTCACGTCTAAAACATAATTAGCATCTAATACGATTAATTAATGCTAATTAATCAGGGGTAAAATAGGTACTTAGATAATAGTTGGATAAGGGGTTGTGTCAAACTTATTTCTAATGACCTTTTTTGTCATCTAGTAACATGCCTCAAATAAGTGGACTAGGCCCAAATTAGCCAGGTTGATTTAGAGGGCTGATTATTGAGAGGCTACTTATATAGAAGGTTAAGTAATCACCATTGCATGACGCAAACATACTTGCTAATTTATAGAATAGCTAGTTAGTTATTATTGTTTGTACCATGAGTAAAAATACCACATATTAGGCCAGAATATTGTTTTGGTCCACTTTCAGCTTCCACTAGCCTACCCACTGAAGTGTCTACCATCAATTCCAGTGCTCCATGAAGTCAACGCCCGGTCAATGGTCAAAGTCAACTGTTGGTCAACTGTCGAAGCCAAGTTTCCAGTCGCGCTTCTAACTAGTTTCCAGATAAGTACTCTGCCGCATTTCCAGCCAGTCTCTATCCATCCTGACAGTTGTGCTGCCAGCCAACCTCCATCTAGTTTCCAGCCATGTCAACCAGTCAAGGCAATTTGGAAGTAGGTCACACCATGCAAAGCTTGACAGTCACAGTCAACAGCAGAAAGGAGACATGCAGAGAAGATTAATGCCAGGAGCCATGCAGGAAAGGTTAATGCCTGGAGGCATGCATGGCAGATTAATGCCAGAAGGCATGTAGGGCATGGTCAGGAGTCATGCAGGGAAACTTAATACAATTTATGCCTACCATGAAATCAGAGGAAGAACCTAATTCACAACTGTATAAATAAGGGAAATTATAACCCTTAGTGGGGGGCTAGGGAAGAGAAAAAAGATACATCATAAAGTGATTGTAACACATTCATGAATAAAATATCTCTCCCTACGGGGATTCGTCCGTGGATGTAGGCAAACCATGAACCACATTAAATCCGTGTCTATCATCTTTCAGCTTGTTTTGTGTATAACCCTAATTCTGATCACCATCATCAAAATCATCGTGTTTAGTGCCTGGAAATATTTATGGGTACAAACATTGGCGCCGACTAATGGGATTACGAGAAAAAGAATCGTGTTTTCCCGTTGAGAAAAGTAGTACAAAAAGCTTCAAAATCGTGTTCGAGAGATAGGCGTTTGGACGCCTTCAACAATTACTGCTGCAGTCCAGTTGATTGTAACTGCTGCAGTCCCGTTTTGATCACAATCGTTGCAGTCTAGCAGATCGTAGCTGCTGCAACCCAGTTAATCGCAATAACTGTAGTCCAGTTGATCGCAACTACTGCAATCCAGTTTCGTAGTTTGAGTTCTGCTAAAATTATCACCTTCAGAAGCCATCAGAACTGTATCACCACAAAGATCGTTAAAACTGTTAGTTGGATGTTCGATCCGCAACATGTTCAAGTCAAAAGTTCTAAGAGTTTGCTTCCCAGATAACGCAGCGTCCATATATTCGAGTTTGTAGTATGTCAAAATCACTATTGTCATGTTCGCAGGTTTGTCTAGCTGCCTACATCTTTAGGCGCTTGCAAACCCTAGAGAGAATCTCCGGAAAAGCATCACGAAAGGCTCTTGAAAAGGTCAACAAAATCACCCCGAATAACCGTTAGGTAAAATCGTAGAAGCAGAAGTTCTAAAAAACGGCAATAGTTTCACGTAAAATCGTTGCAAACGGCAGATGGAAAGACAACACCATTCGGTAGGGATTATAAAAGTTCAAAAACAATGGCAACAATTCAGAAGAACCGTGGCGAAAGGATTTTTTAAAAAAAAAAAATGCAGCAGCAGAAAATCGGCGGACAGAGCCGGCGGCCTACCCGGCGGCCAAGGTTACGTTCACCCACAACAAAACTCGTCACCCACTTTAAATTTCTATCACCCTCGTTAGAGGTTACGGAACCCACATCCAACTCTTGTCACCCAGGTTTGGGTGTCGTCCACCTGCTTCAACCATAGCTACCACGTCAGCAACGTAAACCAACTAGAAAGTGCCACGTCATCAATGTGACACCGCAGCAGTGCTACGTCAGCAATGCTTACCATCCAAAGAGTGCCACATCATCAGTGTGCCACGTCAGCAGAATGTTACATATCATTGTGCCACGTTGGCACGAGAGACACTCAGCAATAAGTGTCGCGTGGACGTGTCATGTCAGCAACCAAGATGCCACGTCAGCATAATGGACAAATCGGAATATGCCACATCAAAGACAAAGGTACAAATAACAATGCATTAACCGTACAATGACGTCATCAAACCACGACGCCGTCAGCATATGCTCAGGATATTCCGTTTCCGTTATAACGCCTTCAGCATCTTCCTAACGCCGTCAGAATATTCCGTGGCTGGCGTCATCATCAGCCGGTCACCATCTCCAGCACCGATAATCTTCTCCGGCGACGGTCGTCTTCTCGGCAAATGGCTGGACAAAGAAGCATTTTCATGGCCAAGCAGCTGGCGTCAATGCGACCAACTCACTGTTCATCGTTTCGGATATTTACGCCCCACTTTATTTCTATAGTGGATGTTTCCACCCCGAGCCGAGCCAAGCTGCGCTAAGCCAAGTTAGCCGAGTTGCAAGCTAGTCAAGCCATAAGCTCGGGATATTTCCGCCCCATTCAGTTGGCCTTGCGGATTTATATGCCCCCTGTGGGCTTGAGCACTTTATTCTTCTTGGGCTTGGTCTTTAATTTTGCTTCCTTGATATCTTCTTCATCCCTCGTCCGAATTGGGTGATTTTTGGCTCATTGCGATCGCGTGTTAATTTTCAACATCATGAGGGAGGAATTTCAATTTTTGGAGAAAAATAATTTTTAGAATTTAAAATGGCAACATCGAAAACGGTCGCATTCAATCTTCAAAGGAATGCTACAGTCCAGTTGATCGAACTGCTGTAGTCCAGTTTCTCAACAACCGCTGCAGTGTAGTTGATCGCAATCGTCCGCAGCCTTGCCTTTCCTCATAATGATTTATAGTCCACTGATCACAACTGCTTATATCCATTTCCACGAGAACTATCTGCAGTCCAGTTTTGATTCAACTGACATAGCAACTGTTACAGAGCCGAGATGCTCGAACCGTCTTCTTCAGCATGACATCGTAACACTTTTAATACGGTGCGTATACAATTTCAATATTTTCGAATCTTTTTATCCGATCATGCGTACTTCTGTTCAGTGAGACGTATACAATGTGGAGAGCATTTTCGCATGCAAAGCATGTGGAGATGCACACATTTCTATTCTGCGCGCATCTGGAATAGTGGGATTGTCCCCTGTGCGGATTCCAGATAGCAGAAACCGTCAACTTCATCTCATGCATAAGCAAGATGCAGCAAGGCTGTGCACCCTTGTGCGAGCATTGAGCAGCATGGCAATCACTATCTTCTGAGGGCGAGTTGCATATCACTTCAACGTGGATGACCATTACTTGGGGGCGAGATATGTAACACCTCATGGTCTAAAGTAACCCTTTTGGGGCGAGCTACATCACACCCTAGTTAGCAATTTGCCGAATCATTCGCGAATGATTCGCGAATTTTAACGAACCAGTCGTTCCCGATCTGTACGCCCGTTCTATTGCAACTCCGACCTCTATTCGTGAACTATATGATCATTCCGTTTTATTCGCGTCTTTTCCGAATCATTCGCGAATGATTCGCGAATTTTAACGAACCAGTCATTCCCGATCTGTACGCCCGTTCTATTGCAACTCCGACCTCTATTCGTGAACTATATGATCATTCCGTTTTATTCGCGTCTTTTCCGTACCGAATGAGATTTCTGCGTACTGATTCGTTAGATTTAAACTCTTAGTTTTGGCCCAATTTGATTTAAGTGACTATTGGGCTTACTCTATAGGCGTTCATTCAAGGTCCAAAGTCTATTTTCCATCTTTTTTCGAAAAATGACGACAGAGGATTAGAACCCCAGAAGTTCAACTCCTTACAATGCCTTTTCTCCACTGAACCAACGGCTTGTTGGTGTTAATGATACGTATATTAATATATATACAAAGTTTTTTTTAGTACAACAGATGAAATTCACCCCAAACTCCTCTTTAAATCGTATACAAATATATTTTTTACACTTTCCACATGCCGAATTTTTCCTCCCGAATTCATATCTCCAAAACGATTATTATACACAACGTATGCCGTTCCGCACCCGAACTACTAATACCAATCACTAGGATTAGAACCGTTGACCGGATTCTTGATCGAATTCAACTTTTATAAATCCGTGAAATAATTCCCGTACGTATCACTTTCCGAACCAATTTTTCTCCGAATTACATATCTCCAATCGCTAACTAGGCATCATACTCCACACGCTTGGACCGGATTCTTGATCGAAGTTACACATAAGCGCCTAAATGCGATGCGAAATTGCAGCGAAATTCAGCCGCTGAAAATCAAAACAAAGGGTAACTCCGAACTTTAATCCTCTAACGAGTTACGGGATTAAGAGGGGGCGAGCATATACCCTAATATTTTGATCGCCAAAGAAAGATTAATAATCACATGTCCAGTTTGATCGAATCGTTGTAGTCCGGTTCCTAAGCAACTATTGCATTCAATTGGACACAAATGATGCTGATCCAGCTTTGCTTCGAGACTGCCGCACTCGATTGACGAATCGATGCGAGTCCGCTTTGCTTGTACTGCAGACTCGATTGGATTTAATCGATGCGATCCAGCTTTTTCTCGCAATCGTCTTTTCGATTGGACGCAACTTATGTAGTCCGATTTTAGTCACAACACTTATAATCCAAGTGATCGGAAACTCTTTGCATCCCGGTCGCAATGGCAGAAGGCAAACTGCAGTGCGGCTTTGCTCGTCGCTCCCGCAGTCCATCTAATCGCAATGCTGCATAAAGGTAACTTCATTCGTATTTTCGTAGGGATTTCACCATCGTCATTGCGAAATCCGCTTTGCTCCGAAGCTATTGCAATCCAATTTTGCTCATTACTACTGCAGAGCAGTTTTATATGACAGTCGTAATCCAGTTTACTGTGCTCATTGCGTTATAGTCCCACTGCAATTTTGCATTTCAGTTTTAGTCATCGTTGTTATCCTGACGACATATAAAGATCGAGGCAGATCCAGTCGCACATCCCAAACCGCTGGAGCTCCAGCGACACCATAAGTCTATTACCATCCCCACTATTGAAAGATCTCACCAATGACTGTCGCATTTTCGTTCACAATTGCCGCATCTCAGCCTGTAGTTGACAGCAGTTTAGTGTCAACAACTACCGTTACCCAGTTCGGTCGAAAATCACTATGAGTCTGCAAATTCAAGTTTCGCGTACAACAACAGCCGACACAGATTCCATCTCAGTGACTTTAACGATAGCTCATCTTTTCTAACGACTGTTACCAGTCTGGTTCTATATAACTACTACAGTTCAGTTTCGCATTAACCGCTGCAGCTCGATTTCGATTCAACTGCTATAGCCCCGTCTCGCGGCAACAACTGCAGCTCACTTTCAACAATTATTTCTGCATCTGCAATTAATCCAATTTCACCAGTAGCTGTTCTGGTCATCTCTCGCTTGCATCCATTGCACTCCAGTTTCAAGCAACTACTCCGCTCCAAAGATCACGCTTTCATTGCACCCGATTCGGCCTTGACCCGATTCGCATCGATACAACAATGGTTCATGCTCAACTGCTGCCCGCCAAACTTCCAATCACAACAACCTCACTTGGGGGCGTCTTGATTATGATTGCTGTAAATAGCAAGAGAAGGTTGCCAATCACTTCAGCAGCAATAATCCACACTTTGGGGAGAATTTTGCCATTGATCAAGGGAAATGAAATTTTCTTAACCCCCAACAAGTTGGAGGTTAAGAGCGGGCGATGTTTGTACCATGAGTAAAAATACCACATATTGGGCCAGAATATTGTTTTGGGCCACTATTCAAATTGCCACCAACCCTACCTTTGAAGTGTCTACCAGCAAGTCCAGTGCTCTATGAAGTCAACGCTCGGTCAATGGTCAAAGTCAATTGTTGGTCAACTGTGGAAGTCGAGTTGCCAATCGCGCTTCTAACCAGTTTCCAGATAAGTACTATGTCGCACTGCCATCCAGTCTCTATCCATGCCGATAGTTGTGATGCCGGCCCGGCCTCCATCCGCTTTCAGACCATGTCAACCAGTCAAGGCAGTCTGCCAGCAGGTCGCACCATGCAAAGCTTGACAGTCACAGTCAACAGCAGAAATGAGGCATGCAGGGAAGATTAATGCCAGGAGCCATGCATGGAAGGTTAATGTCTGGAGGCATGCATGGCAGATTAATGTCAGGAGGCATGCAGGGAAACTTAATACAATTTATGCCTACCATGAAATTAGAGGAAGAACCTAATTCGCAACTGTATAAATAAGGGGAATTATAACCCTTAGTGGGGGGCTAGGGAAGAGAAAAAAGATACATCATAAAGCGATTGTAACACATTCATGAATAAAATATCTCTCCCTACGGGGATTCGTCCGTGGATGTAGGCAAACCATGCCGAACCACGTTAAATCCGTGTCTATCATCTTTCAAAGCCTTGTTTTGTGTATAACCCTAGTTCGACCACCATCATCAAAGTCATCGTGTTTAGTGTCTGGAAATATTTATGAGTACAAACAATTATGAATAAATGATGAAAAAACTACTTAAAAAAAATAATAATAATGTTGCTAAATGAAATCACCTAAAATTAACTGATACAATATTGCTATACCAAATTAACACCCCATTTTTCTCCCTTCACCAAAAATACCAAGAGAAGAAGAAGAAGAAAAAAAAAAAAAAAAAACTCAAATAACCCAAGAAAATCATTAGTTCCTCGTTTGATATTTTCTTCTTTGAGGACTAAAAACATGTATGATCCCAAATATTTTCTTCTTTGAGGACTAAAAACATGTATGATCCCAATGTATCTCCAAATAAAACCTCAATTGGCAAATACATTATTAAAACAAATTAAAGGGAAATGTCATGCAATATTTACATACTAGAATTAATATTAATACTGATCATAAACTTATTTTAATAATTATTATATATAAAACCTCTTGATGAAAAACACTCTTCCTTGATCAAAGCTAATATACGTTGTTGTCGAGTCGACGATCCACATGATGAATATAGATGGATATCGATCATCTAATTAAGATGATATAAATGAAGAGGATCTGTCCGAGGATCCTCCCGGAGCAAAAAAAAAAAAAAGTAAAGAAAAATCATCACCATAGTGAATTAAAATACCAGCTAGCTGTGTCATGTAGCAGTATTTTCTATATACTGACACAAACACTCGATCCGAAGTCCTTCCGCCGTTCATTGTACTCTCCAATGCCAATTCTTCTATATCCCCACCATTTGTCGTCGTATATCCCATGAACTTGATGACTACAAAGAGAAAGGAAAAGAAAAGGATCTATCTAGCAAGCTAAAAAACGCATGCTATATAGATGGAAAAAAAGAAAGAAAAAGAGTTAAAGAGTGTATCGCGATGTAGTCACAAATGAATTTTCGTTCCGTTAGTCAGATCAAAGGATCGAGTGGTACTGTAGATCCATAGTGGGAAAGATCGTCAGACCAATTGGTGGTACCACCGCCACCACCAACACTCAAAGAATTCCAAAAGATAGAAGAATTGTTGTCAGAAGAACCGTTATTAATAATATTTTGTTGATCATTCATCAACGATGAGTTGTGATCAAAAGGAGAACTCCAATCCAATTTGTTTTTGTTATTTCCATCTTCAATTTTCACTGATTCTGCAACTTTAACACTAACCGTTCTTGAATCATTCTCTCCCACTTCAAATGGTAAATCTTGATAATGAGTAGTACTAGTAGGTATGCTGATACTTTCTTTCACACCACCCCAACTCAATTTTTGATTCTCAAGACTTGAAGTTACTAACGTTGTCGGCGAAGTAGTTGAAGCAGTTCCGAATAACGAAAAATTTGAAAGAAGGGAATTCGAAGTAGTACTGATAGGATTAAATACATTTTTATAACCGTTAATATTATCTATATTTGCACCGCTACTACTTAAATATGCTGAAGAGAAATTCAAACCCAAACCACCGAATTGAGGTTGAAGAATATTATCATAACCATTATTCGCTAGGGTTTCTCTTGAAAAAACAAAAGATGGTGGTGACCTAGGAATTGTAAGGTTATTTATATCAGATAATTGATTACTTGGTAAGTTGCTGTAGAATAAAGAAGTACCATGATGACTTGTTGAAGTTGCGGCAGCTTTAGATATCCCAATTATCTGATCACGGTTATTATGACTCTGTGTTGTTGCTGATATTGATGATGAATTAGGTTTCTTGATTCTTTTGTTTTTACGACAACCGCCACCCACCGGGACGTTACGTAACGTACCACCTCTTGTCCAGTAACGTTTACAAGCTTTGCAGAAATGACGAGGTTGGGATAAACTGTAATTGTTGTAGTAACAGAATTTTGTGTTTGAAGAATCACAACGAGGGCATCTCTGTACTGCTCTTGGATTATTATTACTATCCCCTGCTTGCTGATTGATATTATTTGTTAATATGGCTGCTGCTGCCTGCTTACTTTGATCCATAACTCTATTACCACTCGAAGCCATCATCTCTAAAACCTCATGATCGGTAGTCGGACTTGCAATGAAGAAGAGAAGAGAAGAGAAGAGAAGAGAAAGAAACGAACGTAGAGTTAAGGAGGGGATGAAAAGAATAACAACCCAACATAGATATTCCTATCCAAGTGCTAAGATACAAAGTAGTCATGTTATGTGTTTAATAATTGAGTCTTAGAGAGAGAGAGAGAAGTTGTGTGGCCATTCGTTATTAGGAGAATTAGGAGAGAGAGATGGTTGCCATTATCTTTTTATTCCTTTTCACTGTTACCCAAGAAATTTTCTTGTTGTCTTTGAAAAGAATCGGTTACATGAGTTAAAACAATAAGTAAACAGACAAGGCAGCAGGTGGCTACGTGAGTTTCCGTATATATTTTTTTTTTCTTGTATGATGAGTTGGGACGCGGGAGTATGTCACGTATGAATGTCGTACTGCCGTTGGGTTGTCTATTTTTCTGTAACCCTAGCTAGTAGTTGCTGTTCCTGTTGTTTTACCACAACTGTATCATTTGGCTTGAATGTTGATTGTGTCATTGTGTGTATAGCCCCTTTCTTTGATTAGTTCTGGCATTGAGTTTGGTTTGTCTTTACCTTTTGTGAAATGGGAAACCACGAGGTACATATTTTCTGTCATGAGATAGCTCTTGCCTTGATTTCGTATGCCCAAGAAACTCAAGCTATGCATGTATTTTTTAAGCCGAATTTGAGCACAACTTACTAAACTTGAGTGCACGATATACCTACTATATGCGGATATGTGGTTCAAGATAATCGAACTCTTAAGTTTTTCTTCCTGCTTCCACCACAGACAAGTCATATCTTCAATTTATAGCTAGTTTGGCCGGTTTGACATCATCCTAATAAACACTTTCTCCAGAGATGTCACTTTCTACAATTCTGTGTATCTTTGAAAATATATAGATCTCATTAAACTTGATATTTCAGAAATATCTAGAAATGTTGATATGAGTTTTGCCTAAGCTGGATGATCATCATCCGGGTGTTACTTCAGTTGGCACCTGGGATAATTTCACTAATTTTAACCCACAATACCTGTCTCTCATCGGATTTGGTATGTCAGACGAGTTTATATCTGCGAATGTGGGTGTTGGATAGAATACGTAGCCAACAACAGCAAGGGACAAGAGTCGTAGCTCATTACATTAAATTTTAATTAATATCTAATCCTCTTTTTTACACTTCCTTCCACGTGAAGGATCCATTGAGGGTCACAGATTTATACTCCTTCCGTCCCTATTATATAGGCGGAATTTTATTTTTGTCATTCCATTAGATTAGATAGGCTGTGCCTACTATTTCCTAGATGAATATTTCTACATATACCCTTATTTGTGCGTAATAAATAATTATTCTTAATAAGACAAGAAAGTAAAAACATGAAAAAACATAAAATATTATGAATTCAATGTTCTTTTCTTAATATAAGAGAATTGTGTCCCCGCCTATATATGTGGGACGGAGGGAGTATTCAATTCCGTCTACAGTAAAAGCCAATTAAGATTGATTAAACAGGATTTTAATGCTAATTCTTTCTAAGCATTAAAATTAAAGAGAACAGATCGGAATGAATACTGCTTTGTTGTTATTGTAATACAAAATGCAGAGAGAGAGAGAGAGAGCACAAAAGCAGATAATGAATCCCATTTACAGACTCCCAACTTAATTCCTATATGCGCATACATTCTCTTATTGCACGTTCTAAAAGAAAATTCAGACTCCAATGTTATTTGTGTACAATTTATGCAAGAAAATAAAGAAGAGAGGGAATCCCAATAAGGTACAGTTTCAATTGCAAATCCAAGACAGCAAGACAACATGTATATCCCCACTTCCAAATTAGGTGCAGCGAATACTAAATAGTCAATACCATATATAGTTTCACCATTCCGCATTTGATCCAAGGCTTGCTGTGTACCTCATTTTTATACGTCTTGCGAATCTTACAATTGTAGATTTCTAGCAGCAATATTGTTGATTGTAGACTACGGTGTTGTAGTACATTACATCATGACATTCCAATGTCAAGTGTATATGTACATTATCCGTCATATATTTTGTGCATTTTTATGTTTGTTTGGAGCAAGCATCTCTCCTTCAAAGAGGAGAATGAACTAAATCAAATTATGATTATTTTTTTATTTTTTAATCAGTAAAGATTTCGATGCTAATCAAATTATGCTACGTTAATGTGAATTAATTTATCCGGAGATTCTTGAGATAGATTAATGGTTAAGATGATCTCTTATGTAACTTTTTGGTCGGTGGTGAGTTGCTGATACTGATACTGATACGGATACGGATACGGATACGGATAGGGATAGGGTGTGAACCGTGACGATATGTCGATTAATCCTTGAAATTAGATAAACCCCCACTAGCTAGTTGGTCCCTATTGTTTAGTTTTCAGTGAAACATCCTTTTCAAACTCCACCATTGATCAGAGAAAAAGGGTTTTCAAAAGAAGCTAGCAGCATGTGGATCTGATCTTTCTCTTCTTCAGTAGGGAACAAGTGATTGAGGAGCTAGCTTGCCGTGGGTTGTTATATAGTATATATTACTTAACAGAATTCACTTTTGGGTTTCAAAAACCGTTAAGAGATATTCAAAGGACTGCCAGATTCAGAAAGAGAGAAAGAATAACCAGAACCCATGTGATGAGCATGCATTTTAGATTCTTTCTTTCTTTCTTTCTTTTACAAATGAAGAAAGAAAAGTGAAAACATGGGAATTGGAACTGGTGGATGAGAAGGTGGAATTAAATAGATCTTGGTTGTCTGCCGAGGGATCTCCTCTTTGCTCAAACCCCAATGCTGCATCAGTACTTCCATGATCATTCCACGCCAAATTATTGCAAATAATTCTTACCAACTGATTGGCTTAATTTTCTACTCCATTTCTTCCTTTTATCATGCACCACTGCACCAGTATATTATGATGAAACCTGATACGGTTGATTAGGTTCGATTAAGTGTCATATAACGGAGGTTCTCCAAGAGAGCCATTAAGGTCTGATTATGATCTTATCAGGGGAAAGGTTCAGTACCTAGGTGAAGCCATTGGCCTTAACCAGATAAGCAGATAGCATTTTTAATTTTTAGTCGGCATATGTATATATTTAGAAAAATAAGTCAAATTAAAAAAGTGATGCGAAAACGGAGAGAGTATACTGTGCACCAGGAATAGAAATTCTAAACATATATACAGTCCGCCTACGTGTTTACCACTATAACAAAGTGATATATATCACCAAATAATTTTACTATCTTGACTTCAATGACATCTATTTGAGTAGACGGTTTAATAATACCATCTATTTGGACCGTATGTTTAGCATGACCGATTGATTAATTGTCACAACAAAGGGTGAAAAGGAGTCGTACAAAATAGTTAGCTAGACAAGCAATGATACAATTAACGAATAGAAAATCTACCAGACAAGAATAGTTTACTTGATTATTCCATTACAAGCATGAGGAATGAGACCCTAATAAAACAACGATAACTAAGGATCTGAGCTGACGAAATATATTGACTTAACTAAGGATATTAGGTTATTCCAGATAACCACTATGCTTTTCGCATCAACTGCAGTGCATGCTCACAGGCACATGCTTCTACTTGGTTGCACCAACATAAAAACTTTTATTTGAGCAGTTGATCTATCTAATTAATTCAAACTTTCACATAAACTTATTGAGAAATCTAAGATTTGATATACAAGATTCAAGAAACAGAAGAACAAAGTATTGATTGAATGAAGAGTGTTATTACAGTAGAATTGTTACACATCCTGTCTGACTCAGACAAGGCTTATATACCAAAGGACCAATCCCAGAATAGACACAAAGGACCAATCACTAAACAAAGACTCAAACCGACAAGACAACAATACTAAAGTCAATACAATGTGACTATACTTATTATCCCCCCTCAACCTGATAGTAGATAACACTAATCAGCTTGGACTGTTAAGAAAAACTGCAAGAAAAACTAAGACTCAACTCTCAAAGAGGAGAAAGACAGTAAAATGAAGAACTTAACAACTCAATTGCCCGTAACCGCAGAATCGTTGAAGTATCATCTAAATCTCCTGTTAAAGAAGAAATACCCAATAACTGATGAAGAAGAGAAGTAAACACAGGAGCACAGAGTCCCTTTGTAAACAAATCTGCTAACTTATTTTCTGATGAAATATGCTTAACGTCGAAACCCTTGTTCAATCAGCTCCCTCACAACATGATAATGAATTTTTATATGTTTGGCCCTGGAATGAGACACAGGATTTGCAGATAGTGAATTGCACTTGTATTGTCACAATAGAGAGTAATTGGTTGCTTAAGAGAAATATGTAACTCAAAAAATAAAGATGCAAGCCATTCCAATTCTGCAGTAGCAACTGATAAACCTTTATATTCAGCCTCTGCAGTTGATCTTGTTTCTGAGGGTCGCTTTTTTCTAGACCAAGAGAATAAAAAATTACCCATAAAAATTGCGTATCCACAAGTAGACCTAGCTGTCTCATGACAGATACCCCAATCTGAATCAGTGTAAGAAATTAAGCACTCAAAATCTCCTTTTCTTAAATTTATACCATAACCAATTGTACCTTTTAAGTATCTAAGGATCCTTTTGACCAATAAAAGATGAATATCAGTTGGAGCATGCATATATTGACTTACATAATTAACTGCAAAGCATATGTCAGGCCTAGTTAAGCACAAATACTGTAGCATACCAACTATGGTTCTATACTCAGTAGCATTGGACAATAAATTTCCCTCTGTTATAGACACTCTTGGTCCTTTATCTACTGGTGTACTACAAGGATTACACTCCAGCATATTTGATTTATCAAGCAACTCCAATGTATATTTCTTTTGAGTCAGTAAGATTGCACTGTCTGATCTTATTGCTTCTAGTCCTAGGAAATAATGCAAATCTCCTAATTCCTTCATAGCAAAATTATTACTCAAGAACTTAATAAGTCAGCAAGTAAAGCCTCTGAATTTCCAGTTAGAATAATATCATCAACGTAAAGTAATAAAACCATCATATTGGCACCAGAAGTATAAACAAACATTGAGAAATCAGATACAGTACTTCTCGCAAAACCATAAGTAATCAAAGAAGCACTAAATTTTTGAAACCAAGCCCTTGGTGCTTGTTTTAATCCATACAAGCTTTTCTTCAAATGACAAACTTTATTTGGAAATTCTGGATTGACAAACCCTGGAGGCTGTTGTATATACACATCTTCTTTTAAATCCCCATGTAAGAAAGCATTGGATACATCCAATTGCTTAATAGACCAACCTTTAGAAACATCTAATTAATGTGAGAACTACCCTGACTATAATAGATTTAACCACAGGACTAAAAGTTTCACCATAATCAATTCCATCTTGCTGGTTGTACCCTAGTGCCACTAGCCTTGACTTAAATCTGTCCACGGTTCCATCTGATTTTAGCTTGATCCTATAAACCCATTTGCAGCCTAAAATGTTCATATGAGGTTCTGGATCAACTAAATCCCATGTATCATTATTTTATAAAGATGTATTTTCTTCTTTCATGGAAACTTGCCACTTTGGATCCTTAATAGCAGACTTGAAACTTTTAGGTTCAGTAGGAGTATTCAATATTGAAGTAAATGCAGATGAAATTGGATGTTTGACAAAACAATGCATTACATGGTCAGGACAAACCTTTGGTTTTGAAATGCCTTTTTGAGATCTAGTGACAATGGATTTAATAGGAACAGACTCAGAAAAAACCAAAGGTAAAGGCACAACAATAGATGCAGAATCAGAATTAGGAGAAATAGGAGAAGAGAAATAAAATTCAGATTCAGAAAAAACAACATGCCTTGAAATATAAGTTCTTTTAGATACAGGATTGTAACATTTGTATCCTTTATGTAAAGAACTATAACCAAGAAAAAGACATTTAACTGACTTTGGAGATAGTTTATCAACTCTAGAATGCCCCAAGAATGGATAGCAAACACAACCAAAAATTCTTAAGAGAGAGTAATCAGGAGAAGCATTGTAAAGAACTTCATATGGAGATTTGTTATGAAGAATTGGAGTTGAAGTTTTATTAATAAGATAAGTGGTTGTTAAAAAGGCATCATACCAAAATTCTTTGGGGCAAGATGCATTAAAAAGAAGAGTGTTCCCCATTTCAGTAATGTGTTTATGATTTCTTTCAGCAAGACCATTTTGTTCTGGGATTTTAGGACAAGATATCCTTATTTGAATTCCACATGAGTTTAGAAAGATTTTAAAGGAACCTTTTACAAACTCACTAGCACCCTCAGTTTGAAAAGAGATAATTTTACTATGAAAGAAATTTTCAGTTAAAGTTTTAAAATGATGAAAACATTGCAAAGCATCTGTTTTGACTTGCATTGGATAGATCCAATGAAATCTATTGAAATCATCAACAAACAGAATTTAATATCTATGTCCTGCTAAGGAAGTAACATGGGCAGGACCCCACTCATCACAATGAATAAGTTCAAGTGGAGAAGAAGCATGTGTAGAAGAGAGTTGAAAAGGTAATATTTTGCTTTTAGCAAGTTGACAGGGATGACATAAAGATTTGGAAATAGAAGATGAAAGACTAATATTATGATGATTATGAAGTTGTTGTAAAATTCTAGAAGATGGGTGACCCAAGCAATCATGCCATATGTTAGGAGAAGCAATAACATATGAAAAGGCAGAGTGAAGAATTACAGAGGAAATAAGATATAGGCTATTAACCATTCTTCCCTGAGCAAGCAATGCATTTGTTTTCAAACATCTTATCTCAAAGCTATAAGGATCAAATGTAATAGAGCAAATATTATCTCTTGTAAACTTAGCTACTGATAAAAGATTATGCTTCATGGCAGGAACATGCAACACATTATCTAGCTTAAAACTTGTAGTAGCTAGGTGTATGAATTGTAGTACTACCAGTTAAAGAGATTGTTAAAGTCTACCATTGCCAATTTGAACATTGTCCCTGCCTTTGTATTCAGAAGTATTATGAAGTATATTTCTGTCACTAGTCATATGAGTTGAAGCACCACTATCTGAAATCCAAACTGTATTTGAGGATGAAGGATCATCATTAGCTGAAGCATTGTGAGCATTAAAACTTGCAAAAGCCTGTTGAGAATTCCCAGAAGTATGCATTGCACCAGTTGAGTAATTGATTGGATTCTCAGTATTTGCAAAGTGAGCTTGAGAAGTAGTACCACAAGGAGGATGATACCTAAAGAAACACCTGGTAGCTAAATGACCCTTCTTTTTACAAATCTGACAAAACATCTGATTATAATCCAGTATTGTGTTACCATTTGAACTATTTGAACCTGATCCACTTTGATAGGTATTTTTATTATTAGAGCTTGACCCAGTATGATAAGAACTATTCTTAAAATTCCCTCCATTTTTCTTGTTATTTGTATATGAATTGGATCCATTCTTGCCATAAAAAGCAGTTGGATTCTGATCATCAAACACATTTGTAGCACTTTGTTGTCTATCACCCAGAAATTGTTCATGAGATAGCAATTTAGCTTTAATTTCACCAAAAGTATAAGGCTTCTCCCTATTTTGAGAAGATATGACAAAAATGTCACAATCACTGCCTAAGCCATTCATAACAAACATCATTAGATCTTCATCACTAACCTTTTCTCCAATTGCTGCTAAAGAGTCAGATATTGATTTTATCCTTTGAAGATAAGACACTATAGACTGATTACCCTTTTTAATTCCATGTAACTATGTTCTTAACATGTTCTTTCTTGCAAGAAATTGTGTTCTGATAGGTGTTGTAAAACACCTAATTTTATATCTAGTATTTATGCTTTCTTTGCTATTATTCTTGGGAATTGCATTTCTTATGTTTAGTTTTGAGTTATTAGGTGCAATGGAGTCTTTGGGAGCAAAAGAAGGAGAAAACGTCCATTTGGAGCTTAAAGGGAACAAAAGATAAATTCATGGGTGAATGATGGAGCCAGCTTGTCAGTTCTAGGGAACCGAAAGAACAAGAATTACGAAAACTGGACATCAGTCTCGCAGACCGAAAGTTGAAGGGAAATTGATAGTTCAGCTGGTTGGCCCTTATCCAGTACTACATGGGTGACTATATCACTCTCATGTCCTACACAGACCCTAAAAATTAGAGAAGAGTTTTTCTCATCATTGGGTTTAATCTACTGACCTGAAATCAAGATGTGATGGCGGCATAATCTCTCTGAGATCAAATAGTGAGATTCAGAGAAATCGGTGGTGAGTTTCTGATGAGTTCCAAGGCTGAGAATATCGAGGATCATTTTCTCTTTAGATGGGGTTTGTGTGATGAATTTATGAAGCTGAGAATACTCAAAGAGAGCAGGGTTGATGCTGGAAAGAACGAGAGTAATTGGGTTTCTGTAGGAGAGTCGAATGGTGGTAATTTTGTGTTGATCTCAGTAATTGATACTGCAATTGAAGCTGGATGATGAATTAAAGTTAGGGTTTGATAGTGGTTGTGTTCAATGAAGAATTAGGAGTCTGTGGTGTGAATTTGAGGTCGATTTAAGTGTTTCAGTGACCATGAGATTAGGTTATTATGAAACCATGAAGTCAGATCGGGATCAAGAACAAGAAGAGAATATGGTGGTTGTTGTTGAATCTAAGGTTGAATTGAAGAGGAGAGAATACTGTGTGGAGAAGAAGAAGGTGAACCAGAAGGATTAAAAGCTTAGATTTGAGTTTAGATTGACTGGCTTGTTGTTGTGATGCGGAGAATATGGTGGTGGTCTTGATGAGGTTGCAACAGGTAGAGATGGTTGTGATGTGTTCATGAGAGAAGAATTGAAGAGTGTGCAACTGAAATGGGTTGAGTAGAGTTGCAAGCAAGGGAATGGCTCCATAAGCCGTGTGTTTTGCTGTTGCAAATGGTAATGAAGACGCAAGGTTTTTGTCTGCTACAACAGGGGCACGAGTTAATGGTGGTTCGATTGAATTAGGTGAACTTAAGTGGAGCCGCAAGATTGTTGTTGGTGAATTGCAGGTGTGAGTCGATGGCCCGAGTTGAGAATGAATCGAGACAAGGTGATGATGTGATGTTACGGGGACATGATGGTCATGCTCTTTGAGACTTGAGGTGATGAAAGCTGCATTAAATGGTGTTGAGTAATTCAATGAGGAGTTGGTTTTGCAATGAAGCTGAGAAATTGCAGTCAAGAAGAACAGTTGTTACAGATGGTGGTCCTGAGTTAAGGCCAGTGCTAATGGAGGTAGTGTGCAAATGAGGGTGTGAACCCGCTTCAAGTTTGTTGAGACATGTTAATGGAGCTGAGTTGTTGAAGTTACAACTGATGCAGTGAAGCATAGAAAGCAAAAGAAGGATACAGGGAGATGTGATTTGTTGTGTAGCAGAAGTACATGATGGCGGAAATTGCAGTTGATTCATGGTAGCGATGCAGAAGAGAGAGATTCAAGAGTTGGAGAAGAGTTGGTGCGGTTGAGCTGAATTGTAGGTATTGTTGTGGAGCTGTGATGATAAATTAGAAGGTCTGGTGGTGTTAGCTCAATCTTGAGTTGCAGAATAGATGAATGATTAGGATGCAGGGCTGGAATGAATGAAATTGTGCTGCTGGTGCAGTGAAGTGTTGAGTGAGCTGCAGTTGCTGTGTGTTGCTCATAAGATGGGGAAGTTTTGATGGTAGAGAAAACAGAGGTCTAAGATGGAACTACAGATGGAGCCAAGAAAAGCAGTGAGAAGACTTGTTGCGGCTGATTTGTGGCGATGATGGTGAGCAGGGAAGGAATCGAGTGATCCTGTGAACTGGTGTTAGTGGCGCGAAACAAGTATTCAAGTTGTTGTTGGAGTTAGAATGCAGTTATGGTGATTCAAAGATGGAGTTTGAGCTATAGGTGAATAAAGCTGAGATGGATAGTGTGCAGATGCATTCGGAGATCGAACTGGTAGGTTTGATCGATTTACGTTGGAGATGGAGCTACATTACGGCGTGCGTTGCGAAATGAGTTGATGCGGTTAGACAAGATTCTCGTGGAGGTGTCGCGGTGGTGGCTGCGAGTTGCAGCTACAATTAGGTGCATGAATTGAATGAATACAGTGAAATGATAGAAGTTGGAGTTCAGATAATGGTCTTGCAGGTGGAGATTGTTACAACGTTGTTGGTGCAGCTGAGAATGGTGGCAACTACAAGGTTCTGGTGGTTGTGTTACTGAAGAGTGCGGGCTTGTAACCTGAGCATGAAATGATGATGGAACTGGTGATATTGCGGCTGTTGAAATGGAGTTGCTGGGGGTCTGTTTTGGTTGAGTTGCTTCACAGGAAACGATTGATTAAATGGTCTATGAATGTGAAGTGAGGTACAAGAAGATGTTACAGGTGGAGTTGAGGCTCAATTTGTTGGCGATTCGAGAAAATGGAGTTGGTGCCATTGGCGGAATGATGATGCGTGAATTGAATTCAGTAAGGGGTATGTATAGCTGCAGGGTTGGATGCTTGAGATAAATATGGAGTCTATATTGAACTGAAGCAGATGGTCATGAAGTTGCAGTCTAGCTATGTTGCTGAGTGTTGCAAGGAGTTGCTCGTAGTGTTGATGCCTTGATCCTGGTGATGACTGACACGAGGGGAATGGTGAGGCGAATGGTTACAAAGGCGGTGCGAGTTGAGATTGAGCAAGATATTGCAGGTTGTGATATGTTGTTGGAAATGGGATTACAAAAAGAAGATTGAGCTGACGCTGGTAGATGGCAGTGCAGCTGGAACAGAGGACACCCACCATGACTGGAATTTGACTGGTGAAGCACAATCATTGTGCAACAGAGCTTTGGCCAGTGCAATGGCCTTGGCCAATACCAACTCAGCCACTCAGATGAGTTAGCTGATCTGACTCATACCTGACTCGGCTGAGCCTTGACCGAGTTGACTCGGTATGACCATGGTGACCGGGTGGACTTTGCGGCCACCGAGATATTTTTCTCGATGCCGGATTCGGCCAATTTCCTACCATAATACCGGTTTTCCAGGCGACTACTTTTGGGACATATTTTCACATGGGTATTCTTCACATATGGGCTTGGTGGACATTTTATTCTTGGACTTTGGGCTTTGAAGACCTAGTTTTGGAAAGATGAAAAGCTACAAAAGGAGAAAGTTTTCTACAACTTGGATATCACGTATTTTTCTACTGGGAGTTTTGGAGAGCGGCAACTAGGGTTTGCTTCTCGTTTGTTTTTCATCTTTTTCATTATTTCATTATTGATTATTATTATGATGAACTCCATAGCTATGATTAGCTAAACACATATTATTGGTTATGGGATAAAGTTGATTTCTCAACATGTTATTTAAATCTATGAATTAGTTTTGTCTCAATACTTTATTGTTTATGATTCATTATTAATATTGTCATATGATTTGGTTGTTTGTTTGGTTGAGTCCGGAATCAATCTGATTTACATTCATCTCTATTGCTAGATTAGGGTTTTCAATACGAAATAGTTGTTTATCCCTGATTCTAAGTAGCATAGTGTGGTTATTACTTGTAGTGATACATCTTTATAATTGCATATGAATCATAACCTTGGTTAAATTGAATTAGTGCTTTTACACGTTTGATTTCCTTGATTAGTCTTATTCCATAGAACTTAGTGCTTTGAGGGAGTTAAACTTAATTGTGCTTTTACACTTTAGGTTGCTTTCTAGGAAGAATTCACATATGCATCTTTTAATGTGGTTGTGATGAAATCGGGGAATTAGCGGGATATACTTGCGATCAAGGTATCCTAGGACTTTTAGTAAATGAGAGATTAAATTATCAATTCTAATCATTGATGAAAATACATGTTTGTGAATGATACTATCCCGTGACCAATATCTTCTCCTTATTGATTATTCAAATTATTTTATTGCTTTCAATTATTTTTATTGCTTAGATAAAACAAAAATCCCCCCTTGGTTACTAAGAAACTGAAATCGCATAACAACAATTTCCTCTCTGTGGATACGAACTCTTTCTTACCACGTACTTCATTTATATTTAGTAGAGTGAGAAAGCGAAATTATTTTTGCTCGGTTGACAACCGGTCAAATTTTGCACCATTCTTTGAGGAGGCATACGGCTTGTTATTAAGTTTTTAGTTTTTTTTATAATTTCTGCTTTTATCTTTGCTTCTTGTTTCTTGTCTTGTTTCTCACTTGTTTGCGAGAATTTTTTTCAGGTACCTAATCCCTGGCTTCTAAAGATTGGAACTATCCAAGGTGCGGGATAGCTACTCGAAGAGGCACAATACTCCAACCAAGTCAAGACACAACAGAAGATCAAGAGTTAGAAGTGGAAGAAGAGTTACAACTAGAAGGAGAACAAAGGTTCCATTCGAAGACGAACCACAAGTTGAAGAAGAAGCAATGGGTGATGCAAATCGTACACTCAAGGACTTGGATTCTCATAGGATTGATACACAACAGGGGTGTATTCAAACAAACTCTACTTTTGAGATCAAGTCGGGGTTGCTTAGAGAATTACCAAAGTTCCATGGCATGGTGAATGAAGACCAAAACAATCATATTATGGACTTCCACACCATTGTCATGGCCATGCTTCCAGCGGATATTGAGGCGGATGGTGCAATGTTGAAAGTTTTTCGTTTCTCTTTGATGGATAGTGCTAAGGATTGGTTGTACTATTTGCCTTAGGAAGTGTCACGACATGGAATGGGTGAAGAAACTCTTTTAGAGAGATATTTTCCTGCATCAAAGGCTACTCAAATTCGCAAAGAGATTTGTGGGATGAAGCAAAATGTGGGAGAATCCTTATATGAATGTTGGGAACGATACAAGAGATTGGTGGCAAGCTGCCCTCACCACCAATTCGGTGGCCGCTATGATCATCCAATATTTCTATGAAGGACTTCAATCAAGTGATAGGAATCTTCTTGACGCTGCGGGTGGTGGTGCACTAGTGAGCAAGATTGTGGCACAAGCTAGAGAGTTGATTGAAAACATGGCAGCAAACTCCCAACAATTTTTGAGTCGTGGTTCGGATGTGCTTCTTAGGAAAGTAAATGAAGTAAGCGAGGTCGAGGAACTTCGTCAACAAATGGGTAACATGATAGCAATGATGCAACAAGTTGCAGCCGCGGTGATACCAAGTTCCTCTCAAGCTTATGAAGACGAGCAAGCTAATGCGGTCTTTCCAAATCAACAAAGACGGTATGATCCCTACTCCAACACTTACAATCCGGGATGGAGAGATCACCCCAATTTTAGCTATGCCAACAAGCAAGGTGCAATCCAACAACCTACTTTCAACCGTCTGAGTGGATTTCAACCACAACAACAACAATTTCAACAACCACAAGCACAACAATCAATGCAAAATCAAGGTTCTGATATCGATTCAAAGCTTCAAATAATGATGCAAGGCATTTCCACCATGTTTAAAGAAAGTCGGCGAGAAACTAAGAGTGTTATCAAGGAGTTGCGAGACACAAATGGGCTCCATGGCTATTGAGTTGAACCAATTGAAGGCACAAAATAGTGGGAAACTCCCTTCTCAACCTATTAACCCAAAAGAGAGTGTCAATGCTATTACGTTGAGAAGTGGTACACAACTTGTGCAACCAGGGTTCTTGATTCGGGCAAGGTGGAAACACCAAAGGAACCTGTTTTGGAGGAGAAGAATGAGGATTCTCCCCAAACTTCAGAGGTACCTATTCCTAGTTCTAAAACTCCGGTTTCTACTTATGTTCCTCCTTTACCTTTCCCTTGCAGATTTGCAAGTTCTAAGAAGGCGGAACTAGAAAAGGAGATTTTAGACGTTCTTAAAAAGATCCATGTGAACATACCACTCATTGATGCTATTAAGCAAGTTCCAAGTATGCAAAGGTGTTGAAGGACTTGTGTACCAATAAGAAAAGGCTCAAAGGTAATGAAGTGCTTAGTGTGGGGGAGAATGCTTCGGAAATCTTACAACACAAACTCCCACTTAAGTGCAAGGATCCCGTAGTTTTGACATTCCAGTCACAATTGGTAACACTACATTTAACAAAGCTATGTTGGATTTAGGTGCATCCGTTAATGTTATGCCTACATCAATGTATAATTCACTTGATCTTGGTCCTCTTAAAAGGCTGAAATTGTATTGCAATTAGCCGATCGCTCTAATGTCTACCCAATGGGTATTGTTGAGGATGTTCTTGTGCGGGTTAATCAACTTGTATTTCAGCTGACTTTTGTGTGTTAGAGATGAATGAAGGTTCACCGGACTCGTCTCTTCCATTGCTACTTGGGAGTCCCTTCATGAAAATGGCGAAAACCATAATTGATGTGGACAAGGGAACGCTAACTATGGAGTTTGATGGAGAAACAATACGTTTCAACATTTTCGAGACGATGAGATATCCTAGTGATGTCCACTCTTGTTTCTCCATTGATGTTATGGATACATTGTCACAACAAATGTTTGAATTAAATGGTGATGATGCTTTGGAAACCGTGTTAACTACATCCATGGATAATGGTGTAGAGTGAGGTAATGAAGTCAAGGAAGCCCTTGGTGATCTTAATTCACTACAAGGATGCCCGAAAACTCATAATATCTCTTTTATTTCTTTACCATGCAGTGATGAAAAGCTTGTACCTTTAATTGTTAAATATCCAAAGTTAGAATTGAAACCTCTTCCCGATCACCTAAAGTACTTGTACTTGGGTGATAATGAAGATTTACATGTGATTGTTTCTAACAAGCTTAGTGAATTACAGGAGCAAAAACTTCTAAGGGTGCTAAGGAAGTACAAGACGGCCATAGGATGGACAATCGCCGATATCAAGGGTATAAGCCCTGTCGTTTGTATGCACAAGATTCGTTTGGAGGACGATGCAAAGCCTACAAGGGAAGCGCAACGTCGTTTGAACCCTCCCATGATGGAAGTTGTGAAAAAGGAGATACTCAAGCTTTTGGAAGTGGGTGTTATCTACCCCATATCCGATAGCAAGTGGGTAAGCCCGGTACAAGTAGTGCCAAAGAAATCAGGTGTGACGGTGGTGGAAAATGATAAGAATGAACTTGTCCCAACTCGTGTGCAAACCGGTTGGAGGGTTTGTATTGATTACAGGAAATTGAATGCCACCACTAGGAAAGATCATTTCCATTGCCTTTTATTGATCAAATGCTTGAACGTTTAGCTGGACACTCTTACTATTGCTTCCTTGATGGCTATTCAGGTTATAATCATTGTGATAGCTTAGAAGGACCAAGAGAAAACTACTTTCACTTGTCCTTTCGGTACTTTTGCTTATAGAAGGATGCCTTTTGGCTTATGCAATGCTCCGGATACTTTTCAAAGGTGTATGGTAAGTATCTTCTCAGAATATGTTGAAAACATAATCGAAGTGTTTATGGATGACTTTAGTGTCTTTGGTGATTCATTTGACCTTTGCTTGAACAACTTGTCACTAATCCTTGAACGATGTGTTGAAACAAACCTTGTGCTGAATTGGGAGAAGTGCCATTTTATGGTAACTCATGGCATAGTTTTAGGCCATATAATATCTTCTAAAGGCTTGGAAGTCGATAAATCTAAAATAAACCTTATTCGTGCTTTAACCCCTCCCACTACGGCGAGGGAGATACGCTATTTTCTTGGTCATGCAGGTTTTTATCGTAGATTTATCAAGGATTTTTCCAAGATAGCATCACCACTTTATAACTTATTGCAAAAAGATGTGGTTTTTAACTTTGATGAAAAGTGTATGGCGGCATTCAATCGTTTGAAAGAACTTTTGATTTCAGCCCCTATCGTTAAACCACCATATTGGAGCAAGCCTTTTGAGCTCATGTGTGATGCAAGTGACTATGCGGTTGGTGCGGTGCTTGGGCAACGTGTGGGGAAGATACCTCATGCTATTTATTATGCTTCTAGAACGTTAAATGAGGCCCAACAAAACTACACAACCACTGAAAAAGAGTTGTTAGCCATTGTTTTTGCTTTGGAAAAGTTTCGCTCTTATCTAATAGGTACAAAAGTTGTTGTCTTTTCTGATCATGAAGCACTTAGGTACTTGCTAATGAAGAAAGAAGCGAAACCAAGGCTCATACGATGGATTTTACTCTTGCAAGAGTTTGATATTGAAATCAAGGACAAGAAAGGAATTGAGATCACCGTTGCGGATCACTTGAGCCGTCTTGCTTTGGACAAGGAAGCTATCCCATTGCGTGAAAGTTTCCCGGATGAGCAACTATTCTCAATTGCATTTGGAGAACCATGGTATGCCGATATTGTCAATTACTTGGTGTCTAAACAAATCCCAAAGAACTTGTCTCGTTCTGAGAGGGACAAACTTAAGAAGTTGGGAACCAATACATATGGGATGATCCATACTTGTGGAAACATGGTAGTGACCAAGTAATACGAAGGTGCGTTCCCGAATCTGAATTTAATTCTATCTTGTCTTCTTGTCACTCCTATGCTTGCGGAGGACATTTTGGGAGTAAGAGAACCACTCACAAGGTACTTGAAAGTGGTTTTTATTGGCCAACCTTGTTTAAGGATGCACATATATTTTGTACAACTTGTGATAGGTGCCAAAGAACAGTCAATCTAGGTGCCCGAAATCAAATGCCACAAACTTTTATTCAATTTATTGAAGTTTTTGATGTATGGGGTATTGATTTTATGGGTCCTTTTGTCAACTCCCATGGGAATTTTTATATCTTACTTGTTGTTGATTATGTCTCTAAATGGGTGGAAGCTAAGGCCACCCCAACTAATGATTCTAAAGTGGTTTCATATTTTGTGCAAGCTAATATCTTTGCAAGGTTTGGAATTCCAAGAGCCATAATTAACGATGGGGGTTCTCACTTCAAAAACAGGATCTTACAAAGCTTGTTGAAGAAGTACAATGTGTCGTACAAGATTGCAACACCTTATCATCCCCAAACAAATGGACAAGCGGAGGTGTCTAACCGAGAAATCCATTCTAGAGAAGACGGTGAACCCAACAAGGAAAGATTGGAGCATGCGACTTAATGATGCTTTGTGGGCTTATAGAACCACATACAAGACACCTATTGGGATGTCTCCCTTTAGGCTTGTGTATGGTAAACCTTGTTACTTACCCGTTGAAATTGAGCATAAGGCGTTTTGGGCTATTAAGCAATGCAATATGGAGATGGATGGGGCTGGAAAGCAAACGAAATTACAACTCCAAGAGCTAGAGGAGCTTCGCAATGATGCATTTAAAAGCTCACGCATTTATAAAGAAAAGACGAAAGCATTTCATGATAACATGATTTCTAGGAAACAATTTTGCATTGGGCGAGAAAGTGCTTTTGTTTAATTCTCGCTTGCATTTATTTAGGGTAAATTAAGGTCATGATGGATCGGACCTTTTATTGTTACTAATGTGTTTTCTCATGGTGCAGTGGAAATTCGTAGCATAGCTACAAGAAAAGAACTTAAAGTTAATGGGCACCGGTTGAAACCATATTATGAGAATTTCACTTCCGAAGTGGTGGAAGGAGTTAATTTTGTGGAAGTACTCCCTATGGAGGAGTCATAGAAAGCAAGGAGATAGTCGGGCTGACGACTTTAAACCAAGCGCTAAATGGGAGGCAACCCAAAGGATGAGTATTTCTTGTCTTGTATTTCTTGTCTTGTTTTGTTTTTAGTTTTTTTTTTTTTCTTGTCTTGTTTTTATTTTTTATGATTTCTTGTCACATATCATGTTAGAATTTCCCACCTTGACTTACTTTGGACGATTCAATTTACATTGAGGACAATGTAAAGTTTAAGTGTGGGGAGTAGTTAAGTATTTGCATTGTAAAATTTTAATGAAATTTTCAACTTTTGTGTAAATTAGTGAATAAAAAACTCCAACTTGTAGTTAGTTTAGAGTCACATAGTATACATGTCGCTAAGATTACATCGAGATTCTCATAAGAGTGGTGAACTTAGAGATGACAGAGAACATGATCGGGTTTCTTACTTGTATGAGAGTTAAAGTTGGATTTAACCATGCCAGTGGCAAATAAGGTGCAGAATGAATTCGGTATTAGATTAGTGGTCCCCTATAGTAGAGACTACCTATGTTACATCATGCGAGGCACCGACCTTCAATTCTTTGTACCTGTCTAAATATGTGCTTTTAGAGTGCGTGTCACCGTATGTAAACTCCGGGTAGAATGGTGAGCTACCCAACCTCCCACCATAGAAGCATTATTTTGATCTCTTGAGTGCTATTTTTATCAATCATGATGGTGACATCGAATTGCTAACTTACATACTACTTGTAATCTTGTTCGCAGTTAGCACCATCCACTTTATCTCTCTCTACACCAACAGGTCCATAGAAACACCATCATCATCAACAAGAGGAGCATCACAAATTCGAAGGGAAGTTGAAGATGTTCAAGGTTTACAAGCAACGGTACAGAAATGAGCAGATTTCAGATTCAAGTAAAGCAACAAGACAAGGAGCAAAATTTTTACAAGTTGAAGACTATTGTACAAGAGTGAAAATTATCAAGGATGAGAGTTCGAGAAGTTTGTGATATCAAGACATACAAGTTGTGAAGAATCAAGCGGTAAAGTACTTACACCATGGCCATTTGTACTTACTTTATGTTTATTTTCAGTATGTGTTTATTTCTCTTGTCTCAATAAAAAAAAAAAAAATCGAAGAAACAAAAAGACAAGAGAAAATTTCTTTAGGTTCATTACTAGTTTTATTGTTTTGTTTCATTTTGTTTTCATTTTGTATTTGTTCCATTTTTCTTGTCTCAATGAAGAAAGAAAAAAAAAAAGAGACAATAAAAATTCATTGTATCATATTTCCGTTTGTTTAGTTCATTTTTAGTTTTGTATTCATTCAATAAAGCCAATGGAATGAAGGAAAATTCATAATGAAGTTTCAAGCAACAAGGAATTAGAGGAAAGAGTTACATTGTCAAGATTCTATGAAGTTCAAGAGTTGTCATCAAGAGTTGAAGACCGAACACGAAGATGAAGACACCGATTGAAGACCGAAGACGTTTCTATGGATGCTCTGAGAGTGGTGCTAACTTCACACCGAACGGATAACGAGGTAAGTAAGCATATTCCCACCTTCGTTAAGTGGTTGGTTTCCTTTCTTAGAGATCGTCAGAAAAAAGGGTTTTCAAAAATGAATAAAAGATGTGGGTTTTCAAAACAATTCGGAGGGTTTTGCCTTCCTACCATTCAAGGTGTCACATGATTCTCTTTTCACTCCTACCGGGACACATGTGTGACCCATAAAAAGTTGTTTATTATTGTGAGCAATTTCATAAAACCCTTTCTTGTGAGGCAGAGTCGAGACTTTCGATCACTCCGAACCCGAATTTCTTTCGATAAGGGATGGTTATTTCTCTCTCAACTTTTAAGGATGAGATTGTGTTCATATATGTGTCTAAATTCTTATGACTAGTGTGCAGAATCTCTATGTCTTCTTAGCGCGTTGGATGCTATCATTACGGAGAACTAGTAAGTTGGAAAAGTAGGTTTTGTGGGTATATCTCTAGTAAACCCTCACGAGAGTTGTTTGTATATTTTAGAATGAGTTTTATTTCATTTGCTCGAGGACTAGCAAAGTCTAAGTGTGGGGGAATTTAATAGGTGTTGTAAAACACCTAATTTTATATCTAGTGTTTATGCTTTCTTTGCTATTATTCTTGGGAATTGCATTTCTTATGTTTAGTTTTGAGTTATTAGGTGCAATGGAGTCTTTGGGAGCAAAAGAAGGAGAAAACTTCCATTTGGAGCTTAAAGGGAACAAAAGATCAATTCATAGGCGAGTGATGGAGCCAGCTTGTCAGTTCTAGGGAACCGAAAGAACAAGAATTATTTAAAAGCTGATTTATCGGTCTCGCGGGACCGAAAGTTGAAGGAAAATTGATAGTTCATTTGGTTGGCCCTTATCCGATTACTACATGGGTGGCTATATCACTCTCATTTCCTACACTGAGACCTAAAAATCGAGAGAAGAGTTTTTCTCATCATTGGGTTTAATCTACTGACCTGAAATCAAGATGGGATGGCGGCATAATCTCTCTGAGATCAAAATAGTGAGATTCAGAGAAATCGGTGGTGAGTTTATGATGAGTTCCAAGGCTGAGAATATCGAGGATCGTTTTCTCTTCAGATGGGGTTTGTGTGATGAATTTCTGAAGCTGAGAATACTCAAAGAGAGCAGGGTTGATGTTGGAAAGAACGAGAGTAATTGGGTTTCTGTAGGAGAGTCGAATGGTGGTAATTTTGTGTTGATCTCAGTAATTGACTTGCAATTGAAAGTTTGGATGATGAATTAAAGTTAGGGTTTGCCGGTGGTTGTGTTCAATGAAGAATTAGGCGTCTGTGGTGTGAATTTGAGGTCGATTTAAGTGTTTCAGTGACCATGAGATTAGGTTATTATGAAACCATGAAGTCAGATCGGGATCAAGAACAAGAAGAGAATATGGTGGTTGCTGTTGAATCTAAGGTTGAATTGAAGATGAGAGAAGACTGTGTGGAGAAGAAGAAGGTGAACGAGGAAGGGTTAAAAGCTCAGATTTGAGTTTAGATTGACTGGCTTGTTGTTGTGATGCGGAGAATATGGTGGTGGTCTTGATGAGGTTGCAACAGGTAGAGATGGTTGTGCTGTGTTCATGAGAGAAGAATTGAAGAGTGTGCAACTGAAATGGGTTGAGTTGAGTTGCAAGCAAGGGAATGGCTCCATAAGCAGTGTGTTTTGCTGTTGCAAATGTTAATGAAGACTGCAAGGTTTTGTCTTCTACAATAGGGCTTGAGTTAATGGCTGGTTCTGATTGAATTAGGTGAACTTAAGTGGAGCTGAAAGATTGTTGTTGGCAGTGATTGCAGGTGTGAGTCGATGGCCCGAGTTGAGAATGAATCAGACAAGGTGATGATGTGATGTTACAGGGACATGATGGTCATGTTACTGAGACTTGAGGTGATGAAAGCTGCATAAAATGGTGTTGAGTAATTCAATGAGGAGTTGGTTTTGCAATGAAGCTGAGAAATTGCAGTCAAGAAAAACAGCTATTACAGATGGTGGTCCTGAGTTATGGCCAGTGCTAATGGAGGCAGTGTGCAAATGAGGGTGTGAACCCGCTTCAAGTTTGTTGAGACATGTTAATGGAGATGAGTTGTTGAAGTTACAACTGATGCAGTGAAGCATAGAAAGCAAAAGAAGGATACAAAGAGATGCGATTTGTTGTGTAGCAGAAGTACATGATAGCAGCAGCTGCAGTTGATTCATGGTAGAAGTCTGTGAGAAGAGAGATTCAAGAGCTGGAGAAGAGTTGGTACGGTTGAGCTGAATTGCAGGTATTGTTGTGGAGCTGTGATGATAAATTAGAAGGTCTCGTGGTGTTAGATCAATCTTGAGTTGCAGAATAGATGAATGTTTAGGATGCAGGGCTGGAATGAATGGAATTGTGTTTCTTAGTGCGGTGAAGTGTTAGTGAGTGATTCTTTGTGTGTTGCTCATAAGATGGGGGAAGTTGTGATGGTAGAGAAAACGAGAGGTCTAAGATGGAACTACGAGATGGAGCCAAGAAAGCAGTGAGAAGACTTGTTGCGGGCTGATTTGTGGCGATGGTGGCGAGGGAAGGAATCAAGTGATCTGTGAACTGGTGTTAGTGGCGCGAAACAAGTATTCAAGTTGCTGTTGGAGTTAGAATGCAGTTATGGTGATTCGAAGATGGAGTTTGAGTTATAGGTGAATAAAGCTGAGATGGGTAGTGTGCAGATGCATTCGGAGATCGAAATGGTGGGTTTGATGCAGTTTCTGTTGGAGATGGAGCTACATTACAGCGTTACTGAAATGAGTTGATGCGGTTAGACAAGATTACGGTGGAGGTGTCGCGACGGTGGGTAGCTGCGAGTTGCAGCTACAATTAGGTGCATGAATTGAATGAATACGGTGAAATGATAGAAGTTTGGAGTTCGAGATAATGGTCTTGCGGTGGAGATTGTTACAACGTTGTTGGTGCGGTGAGAATGGTGGCAACTACGGGGTTACAGTAGTTGTATTCTTCGAAGAGTGCGGGCTTGTAACCTGAGCATGAAATGATGATGGAACTAGTGATATTGCGGCTATTGAAATGGAGTTGCTGGGGGTCTGTTTTGGTTGAGTTGCTGCATAGGAAACGATTGATTAAATGGTCAATGAATGTGAGGTGAGGGACAAGAAGATGTTGCAGGTGGAGTTGAGGCTCAATTGTCGCTGAGCAGTTCAGAAAATGGAGTTCAGTGCCATTAGCGGAATGATGATGCGTGAATTGAATTCAGTAAGGGGTATGTATAGCTACAGGGTTGGATGCTTGAGATAAATATGGAGTCTGTATTGAACTGAAGCAGATTGTCATGAAGTTTCAGTCTAGCTATGTTGCTGAGTGTTGCAAGGAGTTGCTCGTAGTGTTGATGCCTTGATCCTGGTGGTGACTGACACAGGGAATGGCGAGGCGAATGGTTACAGAGCGGTGCGAGTTGAGATTGAGCAAGATATTGCGAGGTTGTGATATGTTGTTGGAAATGGGATTACAAAAGAAGATTGGTCGACGTTGGTAGATGGCGGTGCGGTAGTGGAGCAGAGGACGACCACTATGTTGGAATTTGACTGGTGAAACACAATCATTGTGCTGTGAGCTTTGGTGGTGCAATGGCCTTGGCCAATACCAACTCGGCCACTCGGATGAGTTAGGCGATCGACTCATACCGACTCGGATGAGCCTTGGCCGAGTTGACTCGGTATGACCATGGTGGCCCGGGTGGACTTTGCCGGTCACACAGGATATTTTTACGTCTGGGATTAGGCCAATTTAGGCCATAATACCAGTTTTCCGGCGACTACTTTTGGGACATATTTTCACATGGGTATTCTTCACATATGGGCTTGGTGGACATTTTATTATTGGACTTTGGGCTTTGAAGACCTAGTTTTGGAAAGATGAAAGCTACAAAAGGAGAAAGTTTTCTACAACTTGGATATCACGTATTTTCTCTTTGGGAGTTTTGGAGAGCGGCAACTAGGGTTTGCTTCTCGTTTGTTTTTCATCTTTTTCATTATTTTATTATTGATTATTATTATGATGAACTCCATAGCTATGAGTAGTTAAACACATATTATTGGTTATGGGATAAAGTTGATTTCTCAACATGTTATTTAAATCTATGAATTAGTTTTGTCTCAATACTTTATTGTTTATGATTCATTATTAATATTGTCATATGATTTGATTGTTTGTTTGGTTGAGTCCCGAATCAATCCGATTTACATTTATCTCTATTGCTAGATTAGGGTTTTCAATACGAAATAGTTGTTTATCCCTGATTCTAAGTAGCATAGTGTGGTTATTACTTGTAGTGATACATCTTTATAATTGCATATGAATCATAACCTTGGTTAAATTGAATTAGTGTTTTTACACGTTTGATTGCCTTGATTAGTCTTATTCCATAGAACTTAGTGCTTTGAGGGAGTTAAACTTAATTGTGCTTTTACACTTTAGGTTGATTTCTAGGAAGAATTCACATATGCATCTTTTAATGTGGTTGTGATGAAATCAGGGAATTAGCGGGATATACTTGCGATCAAGGTATCCTAGGACTTTTAGTAAATGAGAGATTAAATTATCAATTCTAATCATAGATGAAAATACATGTTTGTGAATGATACTATCCCGTGATCAATATCTTCTCCGTATTGATTATTCAAATTATTTTATTGCTTTCAATTATTTTTATTGCTTAGATAAAACAAAAATCCCCCCTTGGTTACTAAGAAACTGAAATCGCATAACAACAATTGCCTCTCTATGGATACGAACTCTTTCTTACCACGTACTTCATTTATATTTAGTAGAGTGAGAAAGTGAAATTATTTTTGCTCGGCTGACAACCGGTCATGTTCTAAAACTAGTTTCAAGACAGTCCCAAATTTCCTTTGCAGTATAGAGACCAAGAACATCACCACTAACTATAGGAGTAAATGTGGCTTTAAGACAAGTAGAAACAAATCTATCTAAGCGTCTCCAAGTTACCCATTTATCTTTTTCTACACCATCTACTGTAATTCTTCTTGGTGGTTCAATAATGTCACCACTCACATAACCATACAAATCAGTGGAAAATAAAACTCCTTCAAATTGATCACGCTAGAGTAGATAATTTGAACCATCAAGTTTCATTGAAACAAAATTAGTGATATTTGTAAAAGGTAAAGAAGTACCATTGACAGCAGAAGTCGACATTGCAATGTTGGAGTTTTGAAAATTTTCAAGATCGGATCGAAAATTATTGGTGTTGTTGTTGTTGTTGATGATGTTGTTGATGTTGCGATTTTTGTTGGAATTTGTAAAGGTGTTGTTGAATTTAGTTCCAGATCTTAAAGTTACCGTACAGTGACTCAAGAACCTTAAATTTTTTGGGAGAAACTTTTTAAGATTTATTACCCAGATTGAAGATGAAAGCTAAAAATTATTAAGAAAAAGTATTAAGCTTTGATGATTGATATGAGTTAGATCGATAACCTAAACGGATACCATGAGAAATCTAAGATTTGATATACAAGTTTCAAGAAACAGAAGAACAAATTATTGAATTGGATGAAAAGAGTTATTACAGTAGAAATTGTTACACAGCATGTCTGACTCAGACAAGGCTTATATACCAAAGGACCAATCCCAGAATAGACACAAAGGACCAATCACTAAACAGACTCAAACTGTCAAGTCTACAGAACTGACAGTATACAAGACTAAAGTCAATACAATGTGACTGTACTTATTACCTTGTTGTTAGAAATATAAATCCACTTGCCGCGGCGACATCTTTCCAAGATAATATTGGTATATGGCTAGCCTACGTGTAAAATGTGGATCGGAATTTCCCTCCCCATGAGGGTCCTAGTATAGAATCCAGGGAGAGAATCCATTTTGGACAAAGAATAAGAGCATCTCCAATGCTAGAGGTCAAGGTCATCCTATGTGGATGTCTTATTTATACCTTTTGGGTGAGGGTCATTTATTATAGGACAAAAAATAATAAAGAGAAAGGCTTTCTACCTAAATCCATCTCAATTTTCTTATTTAGGTCATCTTACACTTTTTGTCTAAATCTACAGACACAAAGATGATGTGGACATGATTGGAAGTCATGAAGGAAGTCTTATTTAGACTTTCTCCTTTACCCAACCCCAACTTTAGCCATGTCATCTTACTTAAGCTATGATGCCTTCGCATTTGCATTGGAGATGAAACTTTGGTGAAAAAAAATATTAAATCCTATGCGTCATACTAATTTAATACCTCTACCCTTGCATTGGAGATGTTCTAAAAGAAGGCCAAGTTGGAAGTTGGAATTCATAGTGAGAGACACGGAAAAGGAGCTTTCCCCTCTGATGAACAGACTGTATAGACGATAGAAACCGAGTAAGAAGAAATATGAAACCAAAGGTATGCCAACCAGATTACAAGTATGGTCATATGGAATTATTATAGGACAAAAAATAATAAAGAGGCTTTCTACCTAAAATCCATCTCCAACCCCTGTCCTATCACACACAAAAGATGATGTCCCATGAAGGAAGTCTTATTTAGACTTTCTCAACTTCAAATTTTATGTCATCTTACCTATGACCTCACATTTGCATTGGAGATGAAACTTTGGTGAAAAAAAATATTAAATGTCATACTAAACTCAAAGGGATAGAGGCTACCCTTGCATTGGAGATGTTCTAAAAAAGGCCAAGTTGGAAGTTGGAATTCATAGTGAGAGACACGGAAAAGGAGCTTTCCCCTCTGATGAACAGACTGTATAGAAGATAGAAACCGAGTAAGAGAAGAAATATGAAACCAAAGGTATGCCAACCAGATTACAAGTATGGTCAGAGGCTGATCACACATCCCACCCTCCAAACACCTAATGAAAACTGCTGTATATAAAATAGATTAAAACAAATATAATGGATGGACAAAGATATTATTCCGCTGGTTCTTTCTTTTCTTTTTCCCTTCAAGTTCTATTCTTTTATTTTATGTGTGTACAAAATAGTATATGTCAGAAAGAATGTTAGCAGTTAACAGATTGTTTGGTCCATCCATAAACAGGATCGAATAATTCTTAATTACCTTTATGATATGTATATATATAAATGTGATGACACACGATCTATAAATAAGAACTGGCATATACAACCGCACATGCAATAGTTTGATGATGATGACCATGGTGGTGGATAGAACTTGGACGGAGATGTAAAATTATTATAAGGTCCCCCCTACACTCTATTATTCAAACAAGAACAAGAATTAGTGGGTTACAGTGTTACGTACAACAGTACATTATTTAAATTTTAAATAATGTGTAAAATGTGAAACTTCGCTACATCTAGATTTTTCTTCCAAGAACTGTTACATTCGCGTTAGATTTTGTATAAAACTTTTTTAATTTTTCTAAAGCGGTTTCGATGTCGTGATGGATGTGAAACTTGGAGATGGTGGTGCAGATGATGGTGGACGTGTCTCAAAAGTTTCACTCATGAAAACTTCTAGTTATGCCAGTGAGATGGTAGTGCTGCTCGATCTTAACAAAGCCAAATCTTTTGCTCTAATTTGATGTTTTTCCTACATTGCGTGGTGATTAGTTCAAAGGGAAGGGACGTTGGTTACTGAAAAGAGTTTAGAGTTATGTCCGGTTTTTCTCTCCTTGGCGATTTTTTCTCCAATTTTTTCACGCCTAGGTTTTTGATTTTTTCACGTTTTGATCATCAAAATTAGCTACGGTTGATTTATGATGATTGAACATTCAATTGCTACAACATCGTGGACTAAGAATCCTAATGGAAATCATGGTTCGTTTGTTGATGTTCTCAAAGGAAAGAAAACCTAACTCCAACCACATTTGATCTTTCCAAGTTACCTAATCCAACTCTAAAAGAGGGAGAACTCGCTTTAGAAATCCCTTTGGAATTGTTTCAAGAAGGTTGCATCGATTTCAACATAGTTTTATTGCTAGGTTGGATTTCACAGTTTAAAGTTTTGAGAAGTTAAGAAACAACTTTTGGACCAATGGAAAATTGAACGTATTAAATTTCTTCCAATGGCTAAAGGTTTTTTCATTATTATGCTTTCATCATTTGAAGATAAAGAGAAGATTCGTAATAGTCATTACATAACATTAATAATCACTTGTTGAAGCTTATTGATTGGTATCCAGTGTTTCAACCCTAACAAACAACGTTCTTCACATCTTTCTTTGTTTGGGTTATGTTCCCAGATTTACCGGTTGAGCTTTGGACTGAATAGTCTCTGCTTTCAATTGGGAAGATTTTAGGTACTCCAATTGTGGTAGATGAAAAAACGTTACAGCTGGATTATGGTTTTTATGCTTGATTTTAATTGATGTTGATTTTGCTAAGCATATTCCAGAGAGAATTCATCTTACTTGGTGGACAAGAGTTTTGGCAAGTATATTGATATTCAAAAGTATCCAAAATTCTCGTTCAAAGTGTAATATTGTTGGTCATAATGATGCGGAATGCAAAAAACTTTTGGCGAGAACCGAAGGTAATAAGGACTTGACAAAAACAAGACACGGGGAGCCTGCTCTCAAGAGAAGATATGATCCAAACGCTGGTAAGAAGTGGCAAGTAAAGAAACCTTGGTGAGTTACGAGGAGGTTAGTGTGGGCGATGATGTGATTTTGATAAATTCTAATCAATTTGAACAGGATATTGAGAAGCACAAGGCTGCATTGGCCCATGCGGCTCAAAACAAAACGATGCTTAATTTGAATCAAGTAGTGATGTTATTTGGAAGAGCTCCAAAAGAACTCGACTAACTATGAGGAACAATTTCGTGAAGCTCAGTTAAATCTCATTAAGTGTAAAAATACTATTCTTGTTCAAAAACGCTCGTTGCAAGGTCAAAGCGAGAATGTTGCAACGTCCGGTGCAAAGGATTGCGTAGGCGGGACAAAAGAAAAAACACGGAAAAGGAAAGTCCGTGCAAAACTGGATTACGTGCAAGGGTCTTCCGTGCAAGGTATTGATGCGTGACTAAATCTAGTTAAAGTGTCCAAGCTAAATACTAGGGATGGCATGTCCGTGCAAAACCCTGATTTCACAGCGGGACCAAGGCTATTCAAGATAAATCCGTATCCAAGTCGACTTGAAAGACAAGTCCTTTTCCAAATCTAATGAGGATTGGACGCCAAATGAAGGGTACCAAATTTTCTTTTACTCCCCTAAGCGATGCTTTGATGGAAACTTCGAAATAGTTAGGTATAATAAATATGAAGTGTTAAGTTCGGATTTGGGTTTTAGAGATAATGTTGTGGAAGTTCAGCAAAGTATTGTTGAAGATTTGAATGAAGAAGAGGCTAAATTGCTTGTTGATAGTATGGCAAGAAGTTAAGAGCTCAAAAGAGTGGGGTATGGTTCTTGATGATATTAAAAACAAGAAGAGCAATCGAAGACAAATTTTCTTGATAGATTAAAGGCTGCAAAGCAACAAGAGGAGGAAACTCAAAGCGGGTTGGAGGATAATGTGTTTGATATGAATAATATTTTAACTAAGGAGGAACTTGAAGAGGCAAGCAACATTCGGCTTGATGATGTGCGTGCTAATTTTATTCGAAATCCCAAAGCTTTTAGACGAGACTATTACAAGGAAAAAAAAGGAGCTTTTGGAGAGAGTTACAAAGAAAAAACCACAAACTCCTATCAAGCTTGTTCCGGTAATTATGCTTGGCAGAAAATGAATATGAAGATGAAGATGATATGTATGAAGACGATTATAAGAGTACTATGGAGACCAGGATGTTTTGCGAAATCTTGCTGGTCTCCAAACTAAGAAAAGAGGAATTTTAAGGTGGGAAAGGGCGGAAACGTTTCTAAGTTCCTTATGTCTCTTCTTTTTGTTAGTTATTTGTGTTTAAGAGTTTTTGAGCTTCTAGTGCTTTTTTAGTGTTATTTTTTCTCCCTTTTGGTTTATGGGGGTGGGGGGACTTGAGCCCTCATTGTAATTCTTGTAATTACGTTTTTTTGCTTTAATAAACCATTGGACTTAGCAAAAAAAAATGGTGATTAGTTCACCTTTAATGAAATCTTGGATTGTTTGAACATTCTTGGGCCGCGACCGCGGCAATTAGTGTTCAATTTTTGGGCCCAGCCTATGGGCTTAAAAAGGATTCGAGTTAGGGTATGACTTTGGGCTGGGAATTCATCCAGTTATTTTTGAGTTAGGGGCAAGAGGTGGGCATTTTATCCGTCATCCGCGGATTTAACCGGGACCAACCGTATTTGTGCGGATGAATGCGGACCGTTCGCTAATGGGTTGGACGCGGATGGAATTTTAGAAATCCAACGGATTACGGATTGGACCCGGATACAACCTTGAAAATCTGTTGGACATCCATACCCATTAGATTAAGGGCATTTATATAGTTTTCAGAAAATATATGGATAGTTTTAGAATTTTTAAGTGTTTGCTTGGAGTGTTTTCCATGGCACTTCTATATTTATATACATATATAAAATGTGTAGGTTCTATAAGAAGTCATCTATATAGGGTTTATTTTTTCATTATAAATTTTAACTAACACAAATCCATTGGATTATCCGCACCCAATCCGTTCATCCGTGCATCCATTGGATGCAAATCCGTTGGATGTTGGATTGGATGTGGATGCCAAATTTGAAATCTGTAATGTATTGGATTGAATGCGGATGAGGTGAAAACCGGTCCATACCGGCCCATGCTCACCCCTACTCTTAGGGTTAGGGAAGGTATGACTTTGCCATTAGGTTTTCTATTTTGGACTCTTTTATGGATATTTCAATTTGGGTTACTATCAAGTTAATTTTTTCGTATTTTTTCTCCCAATGACCACACACGGAAAACTTCATGGGCACACATATTTTCAAGACTAAAATTTCTCGCATAACCATAATTTTTGAAATTAAGTTTTATCAGATGTTTGTTTCTTCTAAAAGCGAAAGATTTTTTTCCTTCGACGAGCAGAAAGAGGGGCAAGATATTCAGAGATTTGAAGCAAATAAGAGACCGATATCGTTTATTTCTTTTATATTTTTTTTACATATTGTTAAACTTTTTTGCTCATTTATTTTTTATTTTTTGAGCTTTCATTTTTATTTTCAATTTCTCTTCGTCGGTATCATTTTAACATTTTTTAAGTTGCTTAGATATGTTTTTTCGGTTTACGAACCAAACAATCGATCAAGTTTTGGTAACAAGTTGATTAATTGCTATTTAATGATTAATCGAACTGTTCACGAACCAAATTCCAACAATAAGTATTGTAATATATGTTTCAAGATACGAATTCAACAAGAACAAGTCTTATAGGTTCTTTACAGTTGAGTTAATACATCTAGGGTTAACAACATACAGCCTGTAATATTTCAATTATTCAGATAAAACAATATAATACGGAAAAGAAATAACATAGACATCAAAAAAATTTATTAAATAGGTAACTACAATCTTGTAGAAAAATCCTAGGACCTAGTCCATATTGAACACACACTGATTTAAGATGTTACAACAACTGTCTACTATTTAATTTAGGACTAGAAGTAATACTTGCTTCAGTTGTATCAGTGCATCTGTAAAAACTCCTAGATGAATAAAGATTCTCTTCAGGAATTGTTTTTCTAAATCTTTTAGCAGGACAATAAATTTTTTCCGAAGATAATTGTCTGAATCTTCTAGCAAAACATCAATTCTCTTAAGAAGATGCTCCCAACAATTAGGGTTTACACGTTTCATAACTTAATAATATATCTCAAAATATCACCTAGAAATAATCTAGAGATATCTTGATCTATTAAATCTAGTGTTCATGAAAAACACTTAGATACATGTTCTGTAACTATCAAAGAAGATAGCTTGCTTGTGCTTTACTATCACCAAGTAAGTCGTTTGGAATCACACTCTTGTTCGTGAAAAACAAATATGTTGAAAACGACCTTATGCAACACAACACAATTTTCCAAGGGATGGTTTTTGTAGTTATATGAAACCTCTTGTATAGCTCCTTTCCTGCAATCCTTTAGCATGCAAATTTGAGTTTTAAGCAAATCCAGTAATCCTAATTGCTCACAGACTCTAAAAAACTCCTTATTGAACCAGCAACAACAACCACCATTGTTTTCAAATTTTGAGTAGTAAGTGTAGAGATTAGAAACATAGTTTCTTGTAAGATGTAGGGATGAAAAAGGCAACTGACAAATCTTGTAATTAGAGGTAAAAGGAATGAAGAAAAGAGAAAATTGAATCGTCAGAAGATGACAATGAAGTTTGTTTTTTTCTTCTTCTTTCAAATATTTAAAAATATCGACTAATTCAATGGATATCTTACATTCAAAACTCGAAAACTATTAGTACCATTACACTCGATCGAAGTTGATGAACAATTATATTGATCTCAATTTCATAAAATTGTGAAGAAAAAAAATGATTTTATATTTTTTGCACATTCTTTGTGACTAACTAAGTGCAATGTTTCCATCACATAGAAGGCCTCTCTTTGGGTCGGCCAAATATTCAGCCTCAACAGGGGTAATTTGTCCATATTGTCACAATTGTAGGAATAACTTAAGATTTATATTTGTAATTCTATAACTTATATGATCACACCAATTACATCAATCGTAAGGAACAAAAAAATGACTATAACTGCAGAAACGAGGGAAACCGACAAAAATAAAATAAACAGCAGTTCCACCAAGATGGTGTAAAACTGTGAAGTACAAAGTGAAAAAGCGGGGGTCTAACAACCACACCCAATATTTCGCTTAGCTATCTGTATAGACAAACTCCAGTATAATTTCGAGAGAATCAACTACACAGTCAGACTCAATCTCAAGAAAAGTATATACATGAGTTGTATCTCTATTTCACAATGTAATCAACAAATCAAACAGACAGAAATCCGTGAGCCTGATTATTATGTGAAACAACTTGAACGGTACCAAAGACCAATGTTCAAGTGTCAATTAATTTATATCAACAACCAAAGGTTGGATTATCTAATTGATTGAACTACACACAACCTGTGATATTTCTATTATATCACAAAATATAATGCGGAAAATAAATATCACGAGACATTTAAATTTTGTTAACGAGGAAACCGCAAATGCGAAAAAACCCCGTGACCTAGTACAGATTTGAACACCACACTGTATTACGCCGCTTCTGCACACTAGGCTACTCCAAGTTAATTCATGGATCGGAATGTAGTTGAGCCCTAACCGATCTCACACTAATCAAGGTACAGCTTGCACTTTACGTCTCTGAATCCCAGCAAGGACTCTACGCACTTGATTCCTTTAGATGATCTCACCCACAACTAAGAGTTGCTACGACCCAAAGTCGAAGACTTGAGAAACCAATTTGTCTCACAGAAAAGTCTATTGTATAGATAAATCTATCTCGCCATAGATAAACCTATGAGTTTTGTTCGAGTTTTTGATAAATCAAGGTGAACATGAACCAATTGAAATCTGGGAGTTATATTCAAGAAGAACGGCCTAGAAATATCAATCACCTCACAATAATCTTAAGCGTATGGTAGCGAAACAAGATATTGTGGAATCACAAACGATGAGACGAAGATGTTTGTGACTACTTTTTATCTTGCCTATCGGAGATTAAATCTCGAGCAAATCTTAGAGAAGATAGTACTCAATACTGAGAAATAACAAGATCAGGAACACGCAACTCTGAGAGAAAATAGTAGGGTCCAAGCTTCACAATCCCAATGAAGTCTTGAAGTTGTTAACCTACAGGGTTTCGTGAAAAACCTAAGGTTAAATGAGAGAATCGACTCTAGTCGCAATTAGTATCATACAAAAGGTGTGGGGATTAAGTTTCCCAGTTGCTAGAGATCTCCTTTATATAGTCTTCAAATCAGGGTTTGGAATCAATGTTACCTTGGTAACAAAGCATTCAATATTCACCGTTAGATGAAAACCTGATTAGACTCAACTTAATATCTTTCAACTGTTAGATCGAATTTAGCTTGTTACACACAAATGAAAAGTGACTTCATTTAGATATGAGTAACCGTACCTAAACGTGTGCACCTTGTTGGCTCCACAATAGTTAACTGAAGTTAGCCATATGAACACTTTCATATAACCCTATTCATCTTAACCATAACTAGTTCAAATGAAACTAGTTCTAGAGTTGTTCAATTGTTTATATTCTCTTAATATACAAGATAAATGAAGCAAAATATTAGTTCATGAATAAAGTCATGAACGACGGTTTTCAAAGAACATTAGTTCCACTTAAGGTATCCACTTAGGTATGCATACACGTACCTAAATGGCGGACCAAGTTTGGGTTTCACAAGACGTGAACTAGTGCGTATACCATCCAAACTCAGCGAAATTCCAGGACATGATCTCCTTTGCAAGACGCTGCACGGCGACGCATACCAGGTTCCGGACCTCTTCAAAATAACTTGTACGCATACGGGTATGCATACCATAGTTCTCGGACATGGATTACATATATGCAAGAACGCACACTATGCTTATATCCAATTGTTCTAAACTATCATTTCAACCATTGAAACATTCTCGGAAGACGACAATAGCTGTCTCACACAAACTATTAGCTTCAAAGCAATTTTCAAGTGATCGAATGATCAATACGAAACATTCCGAGTCTACATCAAATGACTGTCTCACACAAATCATGTAGGATGTTACTGAAGCGATTTTCACATGATCATCTTTTTGACTTTCGTCAAGAATATAAGATGAACTTGGCTAAAGTGAAAGCTTACCAACACATATTTCGATAAATATGTAAGCGAGTTAAACTCAGCTCGAAATATCAAATGTGTATAATTGAAGTCTATATAGCTATACGACTTTTGTCTCAAATAGGAGATAGAGTAGATAGACTTTTGAGTGATAGATGAGTTCAAGTCTCCACATACCTTTTGTTGATGAAGTTCCACAAGCTCCCTTAGTAGTTCTTAGTCTTCAATCGTTGAACGCCGTGAAGTCTAATGCTAAACTACACTTTCTATCCTAATCCGAGACTTAACTATAAGTAGACTAGAAATCAAGACTTATAGTTTTGGAAACTAAACTTGACAACAAGCTTGAGATAACAACGCTAGGGAATTCGACCGAGCAGTGCTCTGCCAATCTCCCCCTTTATCAATTTTAGTGACAAAACTTTCAATACATATGGAATACAAAATAGATAAACTTTGTAGCTCTTAATCCAAATGCTTGATTTCTTTGGTTCTTCAACATTACTCGAAATCTTCGTCACTTCCAAGAACTCCAATGATTCTGAACGTGTTCAACTCAGCATCATAGTTGTTGAAGATCCGTAGCCATAACAATGAGAAAACAGAAGCTTTCAATCATTGTTATACAATGTCATAGTATTATTACACAGCATCAAAGTTCAATTGTATCACAACATTGACAACAATACTATGGTGATATGTATCACTCCCCTTATTGAATACTTCATCTCACAATGAAAACCACTCCCCTTACATAATGATCCGTAAACCATATGTATTTGTAGTGTGAACTACACATTAATTCTCCCCCTTTTTGTCAATAAAAATTGGCAAAGGTACGAAAATTAATGGGATCCTCATGAAATTTCCATGAAGATACTCCATGACCAAAAGAGAACAACATATCAACTTGTTTAGATGACATCATATAGCCGAAACTACATGCATTCATCAAGGAGTTTATAAAGATACAAGATAACCCCTACAATATTCCACAGCCGCACTCCCCACAAAGATTTGGCAATTAAGCACAAGTTCAATTAAGAACTCTCCCGCATAAAATGTTAGTTGAAGGTGCTTAAGATAGGTCTTGGCAATAGTCTGACTCCATGGACTTACAATTCAATAAACTTTAGCTTCTTCAACCAATTTAATAATTCTTTAATAGCAATCGAATGGCCTTTAACTGTGTGGGCTCCCGAAAGAACAACAAGAGCGACCTTACTTTCACAAGAAAAGAAGGATTTATTTTGGACATTAACAAATAATCATGAAACATGAATTTGTATCCAAAATACTCAATTAAATTAACCACAAGAGAACCCATGACTAATTTAATCGGAAATGCTCACATAAGAGAACTTAAGGTGAGCCGCACAATATTTACACAAAGATGTGGATCAGAGAAAAGACCAATACTTCGGAATAAACAAAGATTCATTCTATCTTTCATCACTATTTGCATAGAGACATATAATAAACTTAATCTTTGTAGACAATAGTTCATCGTATCTTCCATTAATATTTGCATAATGACATAATAAGGTTAATCTTTTGTTTGTCAAAAGTTCATTCATTCTTTTATCAATATTTTCATAATGACATATGAATGACTTAACTTTTGACATATATGGGATAATCATAGTTCACGGATGCAAACACACATATCCTATAACAAGTTGCAATATATGAAACCATAAAGATTAATCTTGCAAAAAAATCATCTTCCAAATCAACTTTAGAATTTAAATAAATTAATCTCAAAACATTGCAAGATGAAAATCGATTTGGAAATAGCTATATGTACTCACAATAATGGCTATTCCAAACCCTAGTTATCCTTCTTAAAATAGAAGAATAAATTCTCATAAGAAGTTACCTAGAAAAAATAAAATCAAGTTTCTTTGATAACATCATACCTTTGAAAGGGTCCATCATAAAAGGTATCACTGATATCCTTGATTCTTTTGATCGTATAGACACCATGTTCATGAGTTGAAACATTAATTTTCCGATCAACAATCAAGGCAAGATGCCTAGCTTTGACACATCCATGATGAGTTTTTTTTTCGATTCCCGATCAAGATCTTTTTATTATCAAGGATTTTTGGTCCAACCATCAATAAGTCGATTTATTTACAGTTGAAGATTTGCAAACTCGACCCCTAGAGTCATTCTCGAAAAAGAATTAAATCATTGATGATTCACCAATCCAGAGTTGTACTCTTTCGTTTCAATCATATTTTTCAAGACAAGTTCTTGAACAAGAATCGTATCCTTTAATATCTTCTTTCATCTCAAGATTGACCACTTCTTGAGGTCTTGAGAAGTTCTCCATCAACCCCCCTTTTATTATCAGGGAAGGCAAAACAATACACCATATATATATATATATATATATATATATATATATGTTTACAAACAAAGATTTGAGGAGAGGGAATAATTTTGGAGTGTTGAGAAAGATTTGAGGGAGCAGAGAAAGTCCAAACAAAGGTTGTGTTCTTGATTTCATTCTGTAAAATTTCTAGATTCAATTAATAAAAAGTGTCAAAGTATTAATCTTAAGAAATGTGTTGATTATTGTGAAATCTTGTGAGGGATGTATGTAGAATTCCCGTAATTACATAATGGCACTAGAAATGTGAATAAAATGCCTTGAATGTATGAACTTTGCTAAAGAAAAGAAGTGTGAGAAGTGAGACTTGAACCCTTGATCTATGTAAAGAGCGAAAAAAGATCAAGAGAATAGCTTTTCAAAGCCTCGTATGACTTCGCAACATTCTAAGAAACATGAGAAGAAGAGGAAAGGACGAAGACAAAACTATGCAAAGAGCGAGAACAAATAAAGGGCGCGAATTATACCTCTCAATCACAAACAAGCAGCCTAATACAGATGGTCAAGAGTAAGAGAAGGAGTTCAAGACACGGGTTCAATCCTCATCAAGCTTAGTTTTTCATGCAGATTTTTGAATTCATAAAGACTTTTAAGAAATGCAATAAAGTTACAAAGATTGTGCTTTTTTTTTCGTGACACAACAAGTGGCATGATGGTCGAGAAGGGATATGCAAACCAGAGGATATGGGTTCGATTCTCCCCGTTACCAGATAATTTTGCTTCGCAGATATTCATTTCAGACGTTTACATCATCTTCTAGTATTTACTTCGTAAAACAACAACTCGCACGCATGGTTCAAGCATAGTACAACGCAAGGATCAAAGTCGCGGATCAATTCTTGCTTCTCGACATTTGTTTTTGTTATGCGAAATTTATACAGAAATGCCGCACGCTAGCCTTTGACTACTTCGCATGATCTGATTATTTCGCAAGAGAGGGTTAGCACAAATGGTATGGTGCTGAGAAAATCCAAGAAGTAGATCGAGGTTCAAGTCTCACTTCTTTTTGATGTGTTAAGTTCGTACATTTCAATGAATTTATTCACTCTTTGACAAGAATAAATGATCACATAAAAGCTAAGTACCATTTCCTTTTATTTTACTTACAACAAAAAAGATTTTGATTAGATTTACAAAAAGCGATACACGCACGTATTAAAGATTTTAAAAATCTCGTAGATTTCAAAATCTCACGATTTCAAAGATTTACAAAGAGCGATACAATCACAAGATTTCAAAGATTAAAAAAAAAAATAGCGAAACTGGAATATTTGCTTTCAAAGATTTCAAAAAGCGATACAAAGATTTCAAAGATGTCTATTGAACAATCTCAAAAGGGAATACAATCTCATATAGATCAATTTATATATTTCTCTTGAATATTTGCTTTATTTCAAATGATATGAAGATTTCGCCAAAAGTAAGACACCATATATTTGTGAAAAGAATGAATGAAAGAATTAAGGCATGCGATAAATTCGCAGAGATTATGATTCTTTACGAAAGAATAGAGACGTGCGATAACTTCGCATAGATAGAGGCAAACTTTCTATGGCGTACACCCTAGTTCGCGAATAAAATTTCGTAAGAGGCAAATGTAAGACCTAAAGTGCGTCATAGAAGGGGGTACCTATTGCATGGCTCAGTGAAAAGGTTACATTGCCCCTAGAACCTGAGTCATGGAGATTTGGGGTCAATAAAGCCCATCCAGGAGAGGTACCTTGGATTTCCAACCTAAGCTAATGACTTAGGTTGGACCACGGAGGGTCTCTTCTAAGGAGTGCAGCATCTGATCAAGGCGCCGAGGTACACGGTTGAGCCAAGAGTGCCCGGGGCGTCTGGAACTACCCTGGCCATTCTTGGCAAGTCTTGACGTATGCTGCACTCGGCCCGAAGAAAACTCCACTTAGGATGCGGTCTCGTAACCATAAGCCCTATAGGCAAAAGGGATAAGAGGCTCGCGAATACAATCGGTTGTTGTTAAGATCGGATGGGAGGAGCTAGCCTTGTATGGCGTAAGCACGTCTCCTTGAAGGGGAAACCAGGGGAAGATAAGGGAGGCACCCTCCATTAGGGAGTCGATAAGTGTCTTAAGACGCAAATGTCATGAGGCTTTATTTTCGCAAGAAAATTTAGGCTTGTCATATTTGTGCGACAATCCTGAAGAGGCAATAATACAAAAGAGAAGATAAGACGAGATCAATGGGTCATTGCATGCAAGTGTAAATACGTCCTGCGATTTTGTCGCACGACGGCAATGTCATGGGACTTTATTTTCGCAAGAATATTTAGACCTGTCATATTGTCGCAACAAAATTGACAAAAGAGAAAGTTAAGGCAAGATCAATGGGTTTTTGCATGAAAATGTAGAGACGTCCTGCGATTTTGTCGCAATGACAAGAGGTGGCAAAATAAGACCTTTAACTAGGAAGGCAAAATAAGACCACATAAGAAAATGAGTAAGCAAATAAGCTTGCGAAAATGATTATATGTAAACAAATAAGTTTGCGAATATATACATGGAAATGAGTCTGAGACAGCGAAAATAACAAATAAGTATTATTCAGAATCTCTCAAAAGTATTATTCAGAATCTCTCAGAAGTATTGTTCAGAATCTCTCAGAAGCATTATTCAGAATCTCTCAGAAGAATTATTCAGAATCTCTCAGGAGTATTATTCAGATTCTCTCAGGAGTATTATTCAGAATCTCTCAGGGGTATTATTCAAAATTTCGCAGAAGTATTCATAATTTCGCAGAAGTATTCATAATTTCGCAGAATGTGTCAGAATTTCTCAGAATGTGATTATTTTGCAAAATGTGGTTATTTCGCTCAATTATTTCGCAAAATTAAAAGCAACTCGAAGAGATTATACTATCGCAAGAGAACAAAACAAGAGACAAAGGCAAGATAAGAATGAAGAAATAACTCGCTCATTCAGCATTTTCTCAACGATTCTACCCTCATAGATAAAGAACAGAGGCAACTATGGATTACCAAGAAAAAACATTTTATATTCTTTATCTTCTCGGCAAGAATCATTTCCAAAGTGGACGTCCACTGATGAATAACAAGAATCCTCAACAAAAATGGAATTTCGCATGAATAGAGGCAATATTTCTTATTCTCATTCAAGGACAGATTCTTCTTATATTTCGAGGATTGAGTACTTCTTATACTTCTCAAAGGATACTTCATACTTCGCATACTTCAAGAGATGATACTTCTTATTTACTTCGCAAAGCTCCGGAACTTCACAAAAGAATAGAGGCAAGTACATACTTTTCAAGTCCAATATTCTTTCGCTCGTTCTTCCAACAACTACAACAAAGAGGATTTTTCCTTAAAGATCGCTCTTCAAGCAATATTCAAGGAAAAAGAGGCAAGATGTAGGATCCAAATCTCGCATAACACATTTTATTAGTGTGCGAGATTCAATTATTTTCTTAGCTTGAGAGAATGTAGCAGAGCTTGCGAAATTATAGAAAGAGAGACTGCGAAATTATAAAGAGAGCCTGAGAGAACGTAGCACGGGATCCTAAAATAGGGGAAATATGAGCTGTATGTGAGCTGTCATCCACTATGTAAACACCTATATAAAGAGAAAGGCAGGAGAGAGAAGGGAATAATTTTGGAGTGTTGAGAAAGATTTGAGGAGAGAGAAAGTCCAAACAGTGTTGTGTTCTTGATTTCATTCTTGTAAAATTTCTAGATTCAATTAATAAAAAGTGTCGTTATTAATCTTAAGAAATGTGTTGATTATTGTGAAATCTTGTGAGGGATGTATTGTAGGAATTCCTGCAACTACAACTGTAGTTGAACCCTAATCAATCTCACACTGATTCAAGGTACAGTTGCGTTCCTTACGTCTCCGATCCCTGCAGGATACTACGCACTTGATTCCCTTAGTTGATCTCACCCACAACCAAGAGTTGCTACGACCCAAAGTCGAAGACTTGATATACAAATCTGTCTCACACAGAAAAGTCTATAGATTCCGTCTTTTGATAAATCAAGGTGAACAGGAACCAATTGATAATCCGGACTCATATTCCCGAAGAACAACCTAGTATTATCAATCACCTCACAATAATCTTAATCGACTAGCGAAACAAGATATGGTGGAATCACAAACGATGAGACGAAGATGTTTGTGATTACTTTTATCTTGCATATCGGAGAAATTAATCTCGAGTCAATTATTTCAATTGTACTCAATACGATAGAATCGGGCAAGATCAGAACACGGAACTACAAATAGAATAGTTGGGTTTGGCTTCACAATCCCAATGAAGTCTTTAAAGTCGTTAACCTACAGGGTCTCGAAGAAACCTAAGGTTAAAGGAGAATCGACTCTAGTTATGCAACTAGTAACACACAGGAGGTGTGGGGATTAGTTTTCCCAGTTGCTAGAGTTCTCATTTATATAGTTTTTAAATCAGGGTTTGCAATCCAAGTTACCTTGGTAACAAAGCATTCAATATTCACCGTTAGATGAAAAACATGATTCAACCAAGATAATATCTTTCAACCGTTAGATCGAACTTAGCTTGTTACACACAAATGAAATGTACCCTCATTTAAGGTTTGTGTAACAGTACCCAAACGTGTACACCATGTTGGTTCACAAATAGTTAACCGAGGTTAGCCATATGATTACTCTCATATCAACCTTATTCATCTTAACCGTAACTAGTTCAAATGACTCAAATGAAACTAGTTAAAGAGTTGTTCAATTGCTATATTCTCATAGAATTATACAAGAACACAAGTTGAAGCGTGGTTTGATTCACTCCAGAATCAATCATAGTATAATACGGTTTGTAAGATTGCATTCCTTATTATATAAATGTTTATGTTCATGTTCATAACCCGATTTTAGAACTTTAACATTCAAGTATGCAGCGTGTGCGCATGCTTGAAATCACAGGACTAAGATTGGGTTTCTTTGTACGCAAACGGGGTATGCGAACTTTAAACTTGAATAGTAAATTATAGGACATGAACCATGATTTTACTAAAGTCACATGTAGGTTCCTGATTTCTCAAACCAGCAGTACGCAACGGGTGCACACACTATGGTTCCGGACATGGATTACATATGCAAGAGTGCACAACATGACATATCCAATAAACTCTTATTTCAATCATTGAAACTTTCTTAGAGGACGAGAATAGCCGTTTTCACACTATTAGCATCAAAGCAATTTTTCAAGTTATTGAAATAATCATTACGAAACATTCCAAGACAACACCAAATGATTGTATCACACAAACCATGTAAGATGTTACTCAAAATTTTCACAAGATATAAGATGAATTTGGTCGAAACGAAGCTTGCCAACACATATTTCTTGAGAAATATGCAAGCGAGATAAACTCAAATCGAAATCTCAAATGTATATAGAAAACTATAGCGAATACGAACTATGTCTAGTTCTTCGTCTTCAAATGATGAACGTCGTGAAGTATAACTCAACTACACAATCTATGTCCTAGTCCGAGACATCTATAAATAGGCTAGAAATCAAGACTTATAGTTTTGATCACTAACATTGACAAACATGCTTGAGATAGCAACGCATGCGAAGTTCGAAAGCGAGTGCTTTAACAAGATACCACATGTCTTCGATGGCTCGAAATACTTATGGTGGAAAATTTATATGCGTGCCTTTCTTCAAGCGCGTGATTTTCAATCATGGGTTTACATTGTTAATGGCTATGATCCTCCGGTTGTTACAATAGGTATTGTAATTGTTCCAAAGGATATTGGTGATTATGATGTCTTGTAGATTCTTCTTTGCAAAAGAAAAATTCGCCGGATTGAATGCAATCATCCATACCATTACCCAGGATCTTCACACCATGTGACTACGTGCACTCGGCCCAAAGATGCTTGGGGTATTTTAGAATCCGTATTTGAAGGGAATACTGTGAAAAAGAGCTAGGCTTCAAAACCTAAATTCTGATTGGGAAAACCTTCGTATAGAAGATGAAGATTCATTTGATGAGTTTAATCACAAGATGTCTAAAATTTTTAATGCATCTTTTGTGTTGGGTAAGACTATTCTTAAAAGGACATTGTGATGAAAATTCTCAGATCTTTGCCATCTAGGTACGATTCTAAGAAACGTGCCATCGTAAAAGGAAATAACCATGATGCTTTCTAGAAATACTCTAGTTGGGAAGTTAAAGATCTTTGACCATGAGCATATATCCAAATATGGAAAGGATATTGCTTTTAAAGCACAAAAGAACACTAAATTACTTCTGATAAAAGTAAAAGTGTTGGCATCTTTGAAGATGATCCTTCAGACCGATTTATCGAGATGAAGATTTTGACAAGTCAGTCCCTTTGATCACAAGACAATTTAGAGATCTTCTTTTGAAGAGAAGTAAACGGTTCACTAGAGATAAACCTAAGTCATCAGTTAAACCTCATAATCGTGTTCCTCCTAAAAACATGGATACTGACGATACTGATGACGAGGATATGCCACAGTGCTTCAAGTGTAAAGGCTTTGGTCATTTTGCAAATGAGTGTCCAAATCGTAGAAATACACTTTGAAACAAAGGTCTTATTTGCAACTCTTGATGAAATGTCTGTCGTCACTATGATTCAAATGAAGATGAAAATCAAGTGTTGCACTCCTTGCTTTGAAAATATTAATTTTGATAATTGTAGCAATACTCACATCAATCTTGATATTTTTCCTAGAGAGACTTCTTCAACGAGTTTTGGAGGATAAAATGGATTTTTTTCCTATCTACTTGGAGATTCTATGTCTAGTGTTTCACAGTACCACAATTTGTCTTGCAATTGCTCGCTATTGTATCTCGAACCATCCTCCACTTTGACATGTGCTTATTGTACTCTTAAGGGTCACGCACTCTCAAATTGTTTCAAGTACAAGCATAAAGTAAGATATGTCAACAAACTTCAACGGACATCAAATCGATTAGCAAACAAGCTTAAACTTGTTCGTAAATAAATGCGAGGCATGTAAACTAAGTCCTCTCAGAAAAGGTTAATTTCGAAGAACTAATTTGAGCTCTCAGGAAAAAAACAAGGTCTAAGCATTCATGGAATATGTAGTTAGGAACTCTTTCCAAAGGTTCATGGTGGACAAATCATTGTTCACCCCAACACAACTTAATTGTGTCGGCGAAGTGAATCTTGTCTCAAGTGCCTCATTTCAAAGAGACAAGAGTGATGCACATTCAGGTCTTAAAAAGAAGAAAAAAATCCTTTTTCTTTGGTTGTTTTCTTTTGTTCATTTGGGTTCAATAAAAAATTGGTTGATCCTTTCATATCACAAATTGGTATTGAAATGGTCTTTCATTTTTCATTAAAAGAAGGGTTAAAATCGACAATTCTACCCTCCTTAGGGCTGAGAATTGAGCGTACGTGAATCCTTAGTTTGTATAAAGGTTCCGTAACCCTACATTCTTTTTTCCTTCTAAAAAAAACTCTTTTCATCACAAGTTTGTTTGTAGAGCTTGTTCAGTGATTTTCTCTCACAAACCCATTTTTATGGAGTCTCCAAGCATCATGACTTCTATTGGAAAAGATGTTAATATGATTGTTAAGCCGTCAATCATGAAGGAAAAAGATAAATTGGTATCTCCCTTACCCTCAAATTTGAAAAGATTAAGGAGGAATGTGAGAAAACCAGGGATGTTCCTTCAAGTCTTGAAGTTTTCGGGTGTTCTTGAAGAGTTGAAGGAAATAAGAAAGGAGACGCAAACAAATAAAGTCTTTTGTGTTTAGGACATTGTTAGAGCACTTGCTGGTCGAACTTGCATGCGTTGCTATCTCATGCATGTTTGTCAATGTTAGTGATCAAAACTATAAGTCTTGATTTCTAGTCTACTATTAGCTAAGTCTCAGACTAGGATAGAAAGTGTAGTTGTGCTCAAGACTCCATGGTGATCATCATACAAAGACGAAGAACTACTCAAGGAACTTTTAGAAATTAATCGACTAAAAGGTATGTGTAGACTCGAACTTATCTATCACTCAAAAGTCTATTTATTCTATCTCTTATCTTGAGACAAAAGTCGTTTTGCTATATAGACTATGATTATACACATTTGCTATTTCGAGCCGAGTTTATCTCGCTTATCTATTTTTCGAAATATGTGTTGGTAAGCTTTCGCTTTGGTCAAGTTCATCTTTACTAGTGACGAAAGTCATATTAAGTTTCAATCACTTGAAAATGGCTTTGACGAAAAATGGTTTGTGAATAACAACTATATAACGTCCTCTAAGAATGTTTCAATGATAAAAATGAGAGTTTAGATTATATAACCATGAAAGGATATAAACATTGTGTGGTAACACATATGTGTGTAAGTCCTTATTCCTTGAACCAAAGTATGCATACTTTGCTGCTCAGGAAAACCGGAACTAGAGTCCGCGTACTGTCGGAAGTTCTCATCCCGAGAAATTATGCTGGAGTTTGTAAACTAAAAAAAAACTTATTCCGGGTACTTAAGTCCGCGTGCCAGTTCACGTACTTAAGTTGGTTATTTTCTAAAAACGATTATTTGTGAACTTAAACTTATATAAACTAAGGAATGCAAAATTGCAAACCGTGGCTATAAAGTTCATGAATCGATTCGAGTGAATCAAATCGTTTTTGTTTCAATTGTATCTATTATAAAGATCTAAGCAATTTAACAACTCTCTAACTAGTTCATTTGAGTCATTTGAACTAGTTATGGTAAAGAAGAATATGGTTGATATGAAGGTGCTCATATGGCTAACCATTTGGTTAACTAATGTTGAACCAACTAAATGTACATGTTTGGGTACGGTTACACAAACCTAAAAACGTGCATTTCATTTGTGTGTAACAAGCTAAGTTTCGATGTAACGGTTGAAAGATATTAGCTTGAATCTAATCAGGTTTACATCTAACGGTGAATATTGAATGCTTTGTTACCAAGGTAACTTAGATTGCAAACCCTGATTTGAAAGACTATATAAGGGAGAACTCTAGCAACTGGGAAACCTAATCCACACACCTCCTGTGTGATACTAGTTGTATAATCTAGAGTCGATTCTCCTTTAACCTTAGGTTTCTATCGAGACCCTGTAGGTTAACGACTTGAAGACTTCATTGGGATTGTGAAGCCAGACCGATACTACTTTCACATAGTTGTGTGATCCGATCTTGCTATTTCTATCGTACTAAGTACAATCGTAAAGATTGGCTTGAGATTGATTTCTCCGATAGGAAAGATATAAAAGAAGTCACAAACATCTTCGTTTCATCGTTTGTGATTCCGCAATATCTTCTTTCGCTAGTCGATTAAGATTATTGTGAGGTGATTGATAATACTAGGTTGTTCTTCGGAAATATAAGTCCGGGTTATCAATTGGTTCTGTTTCACCTTGATTTATCAAAAGACGAAACAAAACTCATAGGTATTTCTGTGGGAGATAGATTTATCTATTACCGTAGACTTTTCTGTGTGATACAAATTTGTTTATTAAAGTCTTCGACTTTGGATCGTAGCAACTCTTAGTTGTGGGTGAGATCATCTAAGGGAATCAAGTGCGTAGTATCCCGCTCGGGATCAGAGACGTGGGGAGCGCAACCGTACCTTGGATAAGTGTGAGATTGATTGGGGTTCAACTTCGGTCCCGCACCGGTTAGTTTATAGTAGGCTAGTGTCTCGTAGCGGCTTAATACGATGTGTGTGTTCAATGTGGACTAGGTCCCGGGGTTTTTCTGCATTTGCGGTTTCCTTGTTAACAAAACTTCTTGTATCTATGTTATTTCTTTTACGCATTATATTTTGTTATATAATTGAAATATCACAGGTTGTGTGTTTGAATTGATTAATTGGGAAATCCAACCTTTGGTTGTTGATTGAAATTGATTGATTCTTGAACATTGGTCTTTGGTACCGTTCAAGTGTTTTATCTTGTATTCAATTAGACTCGCAGATTTCTATTTGCTTGAGTAAGTATTAAATCGAGAAAGAGAGATAACTTGGATCAATCTCAAGCCAATCGTTACGATTGTACTTAATACGATAGAAACAGCAAGATCAGATCACACAACTACAAGAAAGTAGGATCGATGCGGCTTCACAATCCCAATGAAGTCTTCAAGTCGTTAACCTACGGTGGTCCTGTAAAAACCTAATGTTAAAGGAGAATCGACTCTAGCTATACAACTAGTATCACACAAGAGGTGTGGTGATTAGGTTTCCAGTTGCTAGAGTTCTCCCTTATATAGTCTTTCAAATCGGGGTTTGTAATCAATGTTAGCTTAGTAACTACAGCATTCAATATTCACAGATTAGATGAAAACTGATTAGATTCAAGCTAATATCTTTCAACCGTTGGTTGAAAACCAGCTTGTTACACACAAATGAAAATGTGACGTTTCTAGGTTTGTGTAACTGCACTCCAAACATACACATTTGTTGGTTCAACCATAGTTAACCAAATGGTTAGCCATATGAGCACTTTTCATATCAACCATATTCTTTCTTCACCATAACTAGTTCAAACACTCAACTTAACTAGCTGTAGAGTTGTTATATTGTTAGATCTTATAAGTATACAAGACAATCGGCAAAAATCGATTTGATTCACTCTAATCGATTCATGAACTTTTTATAACCCTTGATTGAAAAATTGCATTCCTTAGTTTATATAAGTATAAGTTCACAAATAATCGCCTTTAGAAATAACCAACTCAAGTACGCTGACTTAAGTTCGTGCACTTAAGTTCCCCTAAGAAGTTTATAAACTCCACAGATTTTCTCGGGATGAAAAACCTACGATAGTTCATGACCGGGTTCGCTGACCGTTGTTCTGGCTTTTCCGATCAACAAAGTAAGCATACTTCGGTTCAAGGAATAAGGACTTATACATGTATGCGTTTACACACAATGCTTATATCCAACAATGGCTATATAATCTAAACTCTCATTTCAATCATTGAAACATTCTTAGGAGGACGTTATATAGTTGTTATTCACAAACTATTTTTCACAAAGCCATTTTCAAAGTGATTGAAACATAACATGACTTTAGGTAAAACAGGTAAATATGAACTGGCCAAAGTGAAAGCTACCAACACATATTTTGAGAAATAGATAGGCTTAGATAAACTCGGCTCGAAATAGCAAATGTATAATCAAAGTTTATACAAAGAAACGACTTTTTTGTCCAAGATAGAGATAGAGTAGATAGACTTTTGAGTGATAGATAAGTCCAAGTCTCCACATACTTTTAGTCGTAAGAAGTTCCACCGCCTCCTTGAGTAGTTCTTCGCCTTGTATGATGACGCGCACGGAGTTCTTGAGCTCAACTACACTTTCTATCCTAGTCCGAGACTTAGCTATAATATACTATAAATCAAGACTTATAGTTTTGATCACTAACATTAACAAACATGCTTGAGATAGCAACGCATGCCAGCTTCGACTGAAAGCAAGGCTCTAACATTTATATAATAAGGAATGCAATCTTTTGCAAACCGTGGCTATAATGTTCATGAAATGATTCGGGAGTGAATCAAAATCGATTTTGCTTCAATTATGTCTTGTATACTTCTATGAGAATATAAACAATTGAACAACTCTCTAACTAGTTTCATTTGAGTCATTTTGAACTAGTTATGATAAAGATGAATAAGGTTGATATGAAAGTGCTCATATGGCTAACCATTGGTTAATCTATTGTTGAACCGACTAAGTGTACACGTTTAGGTACTCTGTTACCTTTATCTAAAATGATGGTACATTTCATTTGTGTATAACAAGCTAAGTTCGATTTAACGGTTGAAAGATATTAGCTTGAATCTAATCGAGTTTCATCTAACGGTGAATATTGAATACTTTGTTACCAAGGTAACATTGATTGCAAACCCCGATTTGAAGACTATATAAAAAGGAGAACTCTAGCATTTGGGAGACCTAATCCCCACACCTCCCGTGTGATACTAGTTGCGACTCAGAGTCCATTCTCCTTTAACCTTAGGTTTTCCCAATACCCCGTAGGTTAACGACTTGAAGACTTCATTCAAGTTTGTGAAGCCACACCCAAATATTTTCTCCGTAGTTAACGTGTTCGATCTTGTTGTTTTCTATCGTGATTAAGTACTATCTTTCTAAGATTGGCAATCTTTTTTGCTTTAATCTCCGATAGGCAAAATAAAAAGAAGTCATAAACATCTTCGTCTTATCGCTTGTGATTCCAAAATATCTTGTTTTCGCTACCATACGATTTAGGTGATTGATATTTCTAGGTTGTTCTTTGGGGAATATAAGTCCGGTATATCAATTGGAGTAGGCTAGTGGGTCCTGTACGCTTAATACTGATGTGGTGTTCAAATCGACTAGGTCCGGGTGTTTCTCCATTTGCGATTTCCTCGTTAACAAAATTTACGTGTCTCTGTGTTATTTCTTTTCCGCATTATATTTTCTATATAATTGAAATATCACGGAGTTGTGCATAGTTCAATCAATTAGATAATCCAACCTTTGGTTTTTGATATAAATTGATTGAAACTTGAAACATGGTCTTTGGTATCACTCGAGTTGTTTCACATAATAATCGGGCTCATGGATTTCTATCTATTTGATTTTCGATTACATTGTAAACGAGAGATATAACTCTTGGATATACTTTTCTTAAGATTGATTCGGGATCGTCTAGTTGATTCTCTTGAAAGTATATTAGAGTTAAGTCCATACAAATTCTTAAGCGAAATATTCGTGTGGTTGTTAGACCCCGCATTTTCTCGGATCCTCTGCTTTACTTGCCATACGAATAAGTGAGAAGTTGTACCATTTATTGCCATTGCAAATCTTGTATTAGATATACACCATTTTATCTGTGAGGGCGTACTAGCGTGAGGTTAAAGTTACGAGACTTGATTGAGTTTGGTGGTGTGTGTACCGGTCACAGATCGCTAACCCAAATTAGTTCCACACTTAGGCATGCATATGTTTGCATATACAGACATACTTGAGAAAGGTTCTGAATCTATTGTTCACACAGAACTATATATTTATATAATAAGGAATGCAATTCTTTGCACAGTAAACTGTGATATAATGTTTATGAATTGATTCGAGGAATCAAAATCGATTTTGCTTCAATTGTGTCTTGTGTACTTCAATGAGAATATAAAAATTGAATAACCTCAGAAACTAGTTCTCCATTTAAGTCATTTGAACTAGTTATGGCAAGATGAATATGGCTGATATGAAAGTGTTCATATGGCTAACTTCTGCTAACTATTGTTGAGCCAACAAAGGTGTACACGTTAGGTACGAAGTTTCATATCTAAATGTAGTCACTTCACTTGTGTAAAGGTTAAGTTCCCGAGATAACGTTGAAAGATATTAGCTTGAGTCTAATCAAAGCCATTAAACTATGAATATTGGAATGCCTTGTTACCAAGGTAAATACTGATTGCAAACCCCGATTCAAGACTATATAAAGGAGAACTCCTGCAATCTGGGAATCTTAATCCCCACACCTCCCCGTGGTGATACTAGTTGCGATTCAGAGTCGATTCTCCTTAACCTTAGGTTTTCCAAAACTCGTAGAGGGTTAACCACTTGTGCACTTCATTGGGATTGTGAAGCCAATTGTTAGAGCATTGCTCGGTCGAACTCGCAAGCGTTGCTATATCAAGCTTGTTTGTCAAATTTAGTTGTAAAAACTATGTGTCTTGATTTCTAGTTTACTTATGGCTAAGTCTCGGTCTAGGATAGTTAAGTGTAGTTGAGCTCCAAACTCCATAGCGATCATCTTACGAAGACGAAGAACTACTCAAGGAACCATTGGAACTTCATCCGACTAAAAGTTATGTAAAGACTTGAACTTACCTATCACTCAAAAGTCTACTCTATCTCCTAATCTTGATACAAAAGTTGTATAAGTATAATAGTTTTCATACATGCACATTTGCTATTTCGAGCCGAATTTATTCGCCTATCTTTTTCTCGAAATATGTGTTGGTAAGCTTTCTCTTTAACCATTTTTCATCTTTACCCGTGACGAAAGTCATGATGATGTTTCATTCTTCTAATAACGACTATTAGAAGAATGTTTCAATGATTGAAATGTAGAGTTGAGATTACCATCTATGGATATAAGCATATATAGTGTGTTCGCATATTAGTGTATAAATCCATGTACCGGAAACCAAGTGTGTGTGCATATGTGTGCATACGGTATTGGTGAAGGAGACGAGGTTGGGTACGCGTCAGCATCTGGGAACTTTTCCTCTGGGAAAATTCTGCGGTTTGTAGTTTGGTAAACTCATAAACCGGTCACCTTAGGTATGCATACCCGTACGCGCACCGGACGGAACTTTTCTACCCAAAAATTTGCGGCGAGTTTGGAAACCAAATCCAACTTAAACCTTGCAGAACTAAAGGCATGCATACCCGTCTGTGAACAGTCAGTTATTTCTCAAATCGGTAGTTCATGAACATAAAACAATAAATTATAAGAAATACAATCTTTGCAAACCGTGGCTATATTGTTCATGAATGATTCGAATGGATCAAACCGATTTTGTTTCAATTGTGTCTATTAATAAAGACCTAAGCAATTGAACAACTCTTCAACTGGTTCTTATGAGTCATTGAACTAGTTATGAGAAAGATGAAATACTGGTTAATATGGAAGTGCTCATATGGCTAACCATTGGTTAGTTATTTTTAACTAAACTATGTACATGCTTTGCAATGACATTCTCAAACCCAATGAAATACATTTCATTGTGTGTGATCAGCTAAGTTTCGATCTAATTCGTTGAAAGATATTATTATATTTAATCGTGTTTTATCTAATCTGAATATTGAATGCCTTGTTACCAAGGTAACTAGATTGCAAACCCCGATTTGAAAACTATATAAGGGAACTCTAGCAACCGGGAAACTAACTCCCACACCTCCCAGGTGATACTAGTTGGTTTTACAGAGTTTCGATTCTCCTTTAACCTTTAGGTTTCTTCTCGAGACCGTAGGCTAAACGCATCAGCACTCTATTGGGATTAATGAAGCCAGACGCAACTACTTCTCTTGTAGCGAGCGATCCGATATTGCCATTTTCTATCGTATGAGTTCAATTGAATAATTGACTTGAGATTATATCTCCTATAGGGCAAGATAAAAATAAATCACAAACATCTTCGTCTCATCGTTTGTGATTCCGCAATATCTTGTTTCACTACCATACGATTAAGATTATTGTGAGGTGATTGTTAATACTAGGTTGTTCTTCTCGAATATGTCCAGGTTATCAGTGTAGTTCCTCGTTCAACTTGATTTCTATCAAAAGACGGAACAAACTCTTAGTTTTATCTATTATCTTAGACTTTTTTGTGTGATACAGATTTGTTTATTAAAGTCTTCGAGTTTGGTTCGTAGCAACTTTTAGTTGTGGGTGAGATTAGCTAACTGAAATCAAGTGCGTAATATCGTGGCCGATCGAGACGTGGGAGCGTAATTGTACCTTTGAATAAGTGTGAGATTGATTAGGTTCAACTATAGTCCGCATCTAGGATTAGTTTGTAGTAGGCTAGTCAATCAGAAGTGACTAATACAAGTGTGGTGTTCAATCGACTAGGTCCGGAGTTTTTCTCGCATTTGCGGTTTCCTAGTTAACAAAACTTCTCGGTGTACGTGTTATTTCTATTCCGCATTATATTTTGTTATATAATTGAAATATCACATGTTGTGCGTTGTATCGATCAAGTGTGAAATCAAACCTTTGATTGTTGATTGAAAGTGATTGATCCTTGGATATTGGTCTTGGTACCATCCAAGTTTATATCTCTTGTATTTGATAAAGACTCATAGATTTCTATTTGTTTGAGTATATATCAAATCGAGAGATAGAGATATTAACTCCTTGATATACTTTTTATTAAGATTGAGTCTGACTGTCTAGTTGTTTCTCTTAAAAGTATATTTGAGTTAGTCCATACAACTTTCTAATCATAATATTGGGTGAGGTTGTTAGACCCCCGCATTTTCAATTGGTATCACAGCAGGCAAACACGTTAAACCTTATAAGTTTTTGTTTGTCCGATCCTCAAAAGTCTATCCCTATGGGAAATTTCTTTGGAAGACTTGCTCGTGGCATCCGTAATGCATTAATGTAACTCCTTAAAGACTGTTCAAAGATTATTACTCTGTAGACCTATGGTCTCAATTAATAATCTTGTACTATCTAGTATACCACCGAGTCTAGATGATGAGAAATAGTCTAAATAAAAAATAAAATAAAAACTCTTAAAAGAACCGACAAAGAAAACATGATCAAAGCGTCAAAGGTATGGACCCTCACAAGAATCACTCTTAATCTGTTTAAAGAATACTACCAAAATGGATCAATTGACAAGGATCCGTTTAGAGCATTTGAAAATGTTTTGAAATTCTTAGAAAAGCTTAATTCCATAGAGATGTTGAATCATTCTGATAAAAACTTTGAACCTGTCAAATCATGGTCTCATGATGTACAAATTGTTTCAACTACCTACTCATATGGGGTTGATAAAAAGATTTCCTATGAGGTTGGTAAAGGAACCATCTATCACAAAAAGTCATTTCCATGTCATAAGAAAAATATCTTAAAGAACTACATATCTATCACTATGATTTTACTCTGATTCTAATCACAAGTGTCAAACAGAAAAATTACATGAGAAATCCTCTGCACCTTCCACCACCTGAATTCAGGATTGACTCCACCCCATTTGTATATAACTTGAAATGGTGCAAGTAACGGTTGATTTGTGTTTATGTAATCTTTTCTTTAAGTTTTTCTAACAAAGCTTTTTCAAAAGATGGTGTAGTACTTTTTTCCATCTTGCATATTTACTCCCGAGAATGTGTCCCCAAAATCCTACCTTTTTCTTTATGGGTCGCGGTTCGTGTATGGGTCCAAGCCCATCTGTGGGTATAAAAGAAGTATGGGTACGCATACCCTCTTTTCTCCCTCATCGGTCCGCGTACGCAAACTTTCTTAGGGTTTGTGTCTTTTCTCTAAAGTCTTTTTGGAGAACAATTTTTGAAGGGATTCTTCAAAGAAACTAGTCAAGTAAGTAATCTCTTATCCTCTCCTTTATTTCCTTCTAGAATCATGAAGAATGTTAAGGGTTCTAAAGGATTTTCAAATAACCTAGGTTCTTCATCCTCTTCAATGAATCTTCCTATTGAACAAAATTCTATTAGGATTAGATTTGTGAATGAATCCCGTGGCAAGGTTTTTGAAAAGATTTCTACTACTGGGTTTATTCTAGAAAAGAAATTGGATGATATTAGTGGGTATAATGAGGATTTATCTTGCTTTGAAAAATTCAAGCTTGGAAACATCTTTGATGGCCTTGGTGAAGGTTTTGATACTCTTACTAGAATCTTATATGCCAACATTCATGATGTTGTTCTTGAGGACATGGAATTCAAGACCATGGTCAATAGAGACGGGATTCTAGTTAATAGAGAATTAATTTCGAAGATTACCAAAATCCCTTTGGGTAATTTTCGCCTTCTTAGACCAAGCGACAAAAGACCTTCACATGAAACCATTTCAAATGGACTTTGTGGTAAAAGTGTTGTGTGGAATGGAGGAAAATTTCCTACTAATCAATTAAATTTTCCTCTAAAGTCTTTTGGAAAATTTGTTATTTCTGACCTTTGTCCTTCCACAGTTGATAACTCTCGTTGGAGTCGTGAGTTTGCGGAATTGGTATATTACCTTGTGATGGAAACTAAAAGACTTCACATTTGTGGATTCATTATTTTTCAAATGTTAGACATGACTTCCGTTGACAAGAAGTTAGGCTATCCATGCAATTGAGCGTATTGTCCAACTTCTCATTGAACCCATTGGGAACCCGTTGGAACCCCCAAGCTTGTTCAAGTGTACCTTCAATCGAATGAAGGAATATGCTTGCAAGAGACAAAGGCGTGACACAATCGATGGCTCGAGTGATCCTTCTACGAAACTTCTTCGCCAAATTTACAAAGGTGTTTGTAAGTTGAATACCAAAGTAAGTTGTGTTCAAGAATAAATACATGGATTGCACCAGGCACCCCGATATTAAAGAAGACATGGATAGGTTCGTTCCACCTTCATGGTCTCGAAGATGAAGATGATGAGTAGTTTCTCGTGTCTCTTTTATATTGGTGTTAAATTGTCTTAATTGTCTAAATTTTATTCTTGGTTTGTTAAATTTTTTCGTGCCTCTTATATGAGGAAACTCTTAAAAGAATTTTTATTATTGTTTTGTTTAAGAAAGATAACTAGGAGTTTGGAATAGCCATTATTGTGAGTACACCTAGCTATGTCCAACGTTTTCATCTTGCAATGTTTTTAGATTTATTTATTTAAATTCTAAAGTTGATTTGGAAGATGATTTTTGCATTAATAATCTTTATGGTTTTATATATTGGAATATGTTATGGGATATGTGTGTTTGCGTCCGTGAACTATTATTGTCCCATACGATGTCAAAAGTTATCTCTTTCATATGTCGATATGCATGTATTGATACAACATCGATGAACTTTTGACAAACAAAAGTTAAGCCTATTATGTCATTTATTGATGGAAGATAGGTTAAAATCTTTTTGTTTGAGGATTATGTCTATTGTATGTCATTGTGCAAATAGTGATGGAAAATAGAATAAATCCTCCTTGTATATTCGGGCAAAGATGATCTTTCCCGATCCATATTTTATGTATATATTACAATGTGGCACCATAAGCCTTCTTATGTGAGCATTTCCAACTAGAGTAATCATAGATTTGTTTGTAGTTATTTTTGTTGTGTATTCCGATTAAATTAATCATGGGTTCTCTTGTGGTTAGTTTAATTGAGAATTTTGGATACAAAATCATTTTGTGGTTTTTGGTGTCCAAAAGAAATCCTTCTTTGCTTGTAAAAGTAAGGTCGCTTCTTGTTGTTCTTTCGGAGAATGACATCAAATGGGGGAGAGTTCTTTTGAACTTGCGATTAATTTCCATATCTTTGGGGGAGCGCGACGTGGAATATTTGAGGAGTTATCTTTGTATCTTTATAAACTCCGTGATGAATGCATTTAGCTTCGGCTTTATGATTGCATCTAAATAAAGTTTATATATACTTTTCTTTGGTCTTGAAGTGTCTCCATGAAAATTTCATTAGATCCCGTTTTCGCATTCTTGCTAATTTTATTGACAAAAAGGGGGAGAATTAATATGTAGTTCACACTACAAATACATATGGTTTTCAGCATCATATCACCATAGTAAGGGGGAGTGGTTTTCATCTTGAGATGAAAGTATTGACTAGGGGGAGTGATACATATCACCATAGTATTGTTTTCAAAGTTGTGATACAATTGAAATTTGATACTGTTTAATAATACTATGACAGTGTATAACAATAATCGAGAGCTTTTGTTTTCTCATTGTTATGGATGTTTTATCTTCAACTACTATGATGATGAGATGAACATCTATAGAATCATGGGAGTACTTGGAAAAGACGAAGTTTCGAGAGTAATGTTGAAGCACCAAGGAGATCAAGCATGTGGACGAGAAGCTACAAAGTTTTATCTATTTTGTAACCATATGTATTGGGATAGTTTTGTCACTAAAATTGACAAAGGGAGATTGAAGAGCATTGCTCGGTCGAACTGCAGCGTTGTTATCTCAAGCTTGTTTGTCAAATTTAGTTGTCAAAAATATATGTCTTGATTTTTAGTTTACTTATGGCTAAGTCCCTGTAGGATAGTTAAGTAGGAGTGAGCTCCAAACTTCATGATCGATCATCTTACTAAGACGAAGAACCACCGAGGAACCATTGGAACTTCATCCAGACTAAAAGGTATGTCGACTTGAACTTATCTATACTCAAAAGTCTACTCTATCTCCCTACTCTTGAGAAAAAGTCGTATAAGTATGATAATTTTCATACATGCACATTTTTCACTTCGAAGTAGAGTTTACTGTGCCCATCTTTTTCAAAACATGTGTTGGTAAGCTTTTGCTTTAACCATTTTTCATCTTTACCGGATCCAAAGTCATGATTATGTTTCAATCTTGAAAATGGCTTTGATGACGATAGTTGTGAATAACTATTATTATAACATTATAGAAGAATGTTTCAATGATTGAAATGTATAGTTGAGATTACCATCTATGGATATAAGCATATATAGTGTGTTCGCACATTGGTGTATAAATCCATGTATCGGAAACCAAGTGTGTGCATACGGTATTAGTGAAGGAGACGAGGCTAGTGCAGCTGTGAATGGCGTGAACTTTTCCTCCCTGAAAATTGCTGAGTTTGGAGTTTATGAACTCATAAACCAGTCACCTTAGGTATGCATACCCGTACGTGTACTGGCGGAACCTTTCTACCCGAAAAATTCTGCTGAGTTTGGAAACCAAAGTAAACTCAAATCCAGTAGCTAATGTACGCATACCCAAGCTGGTTATTTCTCAAATTGGTAGTTCATGAACTTAAAACAATAAATTATAAGGAATGAAATGTTCTCAAACCGTGGATATATTGTTCATGACTTGATTCGAATGGGTCAAACGATTTTGTTTCAATTGTATATATGAATAAAGACCTAAGAACAACTCTTCAACTAGTTCTTATGAGTCATTTGAACTAGTTATGAGAAAGATAAATACGGTTAATGTGGAAGTGCTCATATGGTAACCATTGGTTAACTATTTGTGAACCAACTAAGTGTACACGTTTAGGTACAGTTACTCAAACCCAAATGAAATACATTTCATTTGTGTGTGACAAGCTAAGTTTCAATCTAATCAAGAAGATATTAGCTTGTATCTAATCAGGTTTTCATCTAACGGTGAATATTGAATGCTTTGTTACTAAGCTAACATAGATTGCAAACCACGATTTAAAAACTATAAGGAGAACTCTAAAACCGCCTAGTTGGTTTTGCTAGAGTCGCATTCTCCTTTAACCTTAGGTTTCTTCTCGAGACCTTGTAGGTTAACGACTGAAATACTTCATTGGGATTGTGAAGCCAGACGAAACTACTTCTCTTGTAGTTGAGTGATCTGATATTGCCATTTTATATCGTATGAGTTCAATTGAATAATTGACTTGAGATTATATCTCCTATAGGGCAAGATAAAAATAAATCACAAACATCTTCGTCTTATCGTTTGTGATTCCGCAATATCTTGTTTCGCTACCATACGATTAAGATTATTGTGAGGTGATTGTTAATACTAGGTTGTTCTTCGGGAATATAAGTCTGGGTTATCAATTAGTTCCTGTTCACCTTGATTTCTATCAAAAGACGGAACAAACTCTTAGTTTTATCTATTATCTTAGACTTTTAACGTGATCTGCATTTGTTTATTAAAGTTCGAAGTTTGGGTCAGAGCAACTCTTAGTTGTGGGTGAGATCAGCCTAAGGGAATCAAGTGCGTAGTATCTGGCCGGGATCAGACGTAAGAAGCTGGCGTACCTTGAATCGGTGTGTGAGATTGACAGGGTTCAACTACTGAGTCCGGTCAGTTAGTTTGTAGTAGGCTAGTGGCTCATAGCGGCTAATCTGATGTGGTGTTCAACGGACTAGGTCCCGAGGTTTTTCGGATTTGCGTTTTCCTCGTTAACAAAACTCGGTGTCTATGTTATTTCTATTCCACATTATATTTTTGTTATATAATTGAAATATCACGAGGTTGTGCGTGTATCGATCAATTGTGAAACCCGACCTTTGGTTGTTGATTGGAAATTGATTGATCCTGGATATTGGTCTTTGGTACCATCTGTTTATATTTGTATTTGATAAAGACTCTGATTTCTATTTGTTTGAGTATAGATCAAATCGAGAAGATAGAGATATTAACTCCTTTTGATATACTTTTTTATTAAGATTGAGGTCGACTGTCTAGTTGATTCTCTTAAGAATATATTGATTAATCCATCTGCATTGCTAATCAAATATTGGGTGAGGTTGTTAGACCACAGCATTTTCACGACCCAAATATTTTCTATGTAGTTGCGTGTTACGATCTTGTTGTTTTCTATCGTGATTGAGTACTATCTTCTCTAAGATTGGCTCGAGCTTTAATCTCAGATAGGAAAGATAAAAGAAGTCACAAACATATTCGTCTCATCGTTTGTGATTCCACAATATCTTGTTTAGCTACCATACGATTAAGATTATTGTGAGGTGATTGATATTTCTTGGCTGTTCTTCGGGAATATAAGTCCGGTATATCAATTGGTTCCTTTTCACCTTGATTTATCAAAAGACGGAACAAAACTCATAGTTATATCTGTGGGAGACAGATTTATCTATACAATAGACTTTTCTGTGAGAGACGGATTGGTGTATCAAGTCTTCGACTTTGGTTCGTAGCAACTCTTTGTTGTGGGTGAGATCATCTAAGGGAATCAAGTGTGTAAAGTCCTGCCGGGATTCAGAGACGTAAGGAGCGCAACTGTACCTTGATCAGTGTGAGATTGGTTAGGGCTCAACTACATTCCAGTCCGAAGTTAACTTGGAGTAGGCTAGTGTCTGTAGCGTCTTAATACAGTGTGGTGTTCAAATCTGGACTAGGTCCCGGGGTTTTTATGCATTTGCGGTTTTCTCGTTAACAAAATTTCTAGTGTACGTGTTATTTCTTTTCAGTATTATATTTTCTATATAATTGAAATATCACGAGGTTGTGCGTAGTTCAATCAATTAGATAATCCAACCTTTGGTTTTTGATATAAATTGATTGACACTTGAACATTAGTCTTTAGTCTTGTTCAAGTTGTTTCACATAATAATCGAGCTCATGGATTTCTATCCATTTAATTCTTTGATTACATTGTGAAAGCAGAGATATAACTCTCGGATATACTTTTCTTAAGATTGAGTCGACTATCTAGTTGATTCTCTTGAAAGTATATTGGAGTTAGTCCATACATATTATTAAGCGGAATATTGGGTGTGGTAGTTAGACACACGCCTTTTAGAGATCACCTGCTTTACCCCCTTACCATTTCGAATAAATGAGAAGTTGTACCATTTATAGCCATTGCAAATCTTGTATTAGATATACACCATCTTATCCATCCCCTCCATTTGTTGCCAAATCCAAACCTAAGCATTGTATAATCTAGACAATTCCAATTGATACTTATCAAAAGCTTTTCTAGATCCACCTTCACCACTAGATCTGCAATGCCTTCTCTCTCCCTTGAGTCTATGGGTTCATAAGCAATAAGAATACCATCTGTTATTTTCCTCTCATCAACAAAATCACCACTGAAACTCGGAGATAATAGTAGGCAAAACCACTTTAAGTCTTCCAGATTAAGACTTTTGAAATGATTTTATAACCTCCACCTATCAAACTAATTGGCATGAAGTTATTCATTGAAGCGAAACCCTCACACTTTGGAATTAGAATGATATTTGTGCAATTTAACCTCCAGTCCAAACACCCAAATTGCTCAAACTCCCTCAAACAGCCATTAGATCAAACTTGAAAATGTCCCAAACAGCTTTAAAGAATTTCATTGTAAATCCATCTGGTCCAAGAGACTTATTTGTACAAAACTCCATATTACCTTCTTCACCTCATCCCCTTCAAAGGGTTTTTCCAGCATAATTGTATGTTGCAAGCTCAAATATGGTAACTCCAAATCATCAAAACTAAGTCTGCATTTCTCTTCTTCTTTGAACAGATTAACATAAAAAATCTTGGATTCATTATAAATCACATTTTTGTCATGACACATAACACCATCAACTATAAGAGAATGAATATAGTTTACTTTACGATTATATGATGCATTCTTATGGAAAAAATGCGAATTCCTCTCCCCATCTGCTAACCATTTACCTTTTGATCTAGCATGTCATTTCCTAGTTAGATTTAAAGAAGCTTTTTTGTGATCAACTTTTGCTACTTCCCTGTCAGTGAAATCATCTTGAGACAAAAAAACCCATTTCTTCCAAGTTATCCAAAACATCAATTTAGTCTCAAGCTTATCAACTTCCTTCTGCAAAGAACCAAACATCTCCCTTCTCCATTGCTTGATAAATGATTTTAAAGCTTGCAACTTTTTGGCTAAAACAAAACTTGGTCTACCATTAAAAACCAAACCGACCATAGTATTTTCATTTGAGTAAGAAAATGCTGGATGAGTCGGGTAATAATTTTCAAATCTAAAAGGTAGATTTCGGGAGTACCTTCATTGCAATTAAGCAAAATTGGAGCATGATCGGATATTGGTCTTCTTAACTGAAGCGCACCAAAGAGATACATTTCTCCTCCCATTCGACTTATAAACACAAATCTATCCAACCTACTCAAAATTATTGACATTGAGAATTTGTCTAAGTGTAAGAACCACCGGACATTGGAATATCCATCAAATTATGAAGATTTAAAAATCTGTTAAAGTTCTTCATATTCCTCACACAACCACTGCTTGATTTCTCTCGGACTGATGTAGAATTCCAGTCTCCTTCCAACAACCAATGCTCAAAATATATTGTTCGATATCAAACAACTTTTGCCAAAATTAATCATAATCCAATAGATCTGTAGCACTATTAACAGATGTAAATAACCACACAAAATTATCATGGACATTTTTGAATTTCACGATGATGAAAAAACTCCCGGAGATTCTCTTCCATTACTCTTGTAGATGGATTCCATATTATTATAATACCACTTGGACCTCCCTCGGATGGAAGATAGACATAATCATATCCATTGTTGCCCCATAAAGATCTAATCAAGCGATCATCTACCAATCCCTTCTTAGTCTCTCGAATAGTTACAATTGATGGTTTGTTTCTCCTAATCGCGTTCCGACAACGATAACTTTAACATCCTCT